>VWZS01008566.1:0-101447 GCA_013397075.1 Rhabdornis inornatus
AGAGTGCGATAGCTCTCAATCCACGTGGCCATCTTCCAGATAGAATTAAAAATGCATTAACTCCTCAACTGATCAACCCACAAAATGAACTGGATAATAGCCACAGTAACTTTAGTTATGAGATTCGTGTTCAAAAAAGNATTTTGGCCACAGGCCGTCTCTCTCTGCGCTCAGTTCCCGGTGCTGTGTGGGCAGGGCAGGTCCCGTGCAGCTGAAGGGGGCTGGGTGATGGCGGCGGCGGCGGCCCAGGTGTGAGAGGGGGATGGAGGGGAGACTCCCTCCTCACGGTGTCAGTCGTGGTGCTCGGCAGAGTGCCCGGAGGTAGTAGGATGAAGCGGGAAGGCAGCAGTGCGATGTCTGACAGCAGGGAACGTGGCTCCTGGCATTGGGATGGTGGGGAGGACACTAGGATGCCCCGGCCGTCTTCCTCCGACTCCACGAGTGAGCGAGAGCAAGAGAGCACCCTGGCCCCCCCTGTCCCACCTTTCCTTTTCCGATATTCCCCCTGTCCCCACCCGCCTGCGAGAGAAAACTATTACTACTAAGGTGTAACCACAAACACTCTGCATAACAATGGGAAAAATTCCACAGAAAGAAAAGGGAACAATTCAACCCCCAACATACAATTAATACATAAACAGCTTTTATAGAAGTAGTTCTGTTTATCTGCACTCACACAATTGCACACTTTAATAAACTCTTTTAACGAGTTTTTTGAAAATATATGCCTGGATTCCTGTCCACTGTTGTCTACAACTGAAGCACATATAACCAAAATTCACATGCAATGAATGGATATACAAACAAATGCTCCAACATTGAAAGATTTAACACTTCAGTGATGCCACTTTGTTTTTAATTACCTTGTAGTTATAAATGTTCTGCTCTTCTCACAAAAATATCTTAATACATCCCTGGTTTTATTTCTGCGTTTCCATGAAAAGAAAAAATCCAGTCCAGTGCTTCTGATGTGTAGCAGTTTCTTTTTGTTATCTTACTCCCAGGATATGTGTCACACTAACACATCAAGTCTTTGGGAAATTATATAAATCAGATTTATTTTTTGCAGAAACCTTCTTAGCCAGTGTAAGCTTATAAGCATCAATAAAAGAAGCACAAACTTCTATAGCTAGTCAGACAGCTGAGGCTTTAGAATAAAGAATGCATTTCAACATTCTTGAAATGCATTCAGAGCTAGTGAGTATTTCAACTGAAATACAGAAAAACTACTATGCAAAGAGATAATAAATTTCCATTGGTGATTTCCACAGAAGGCTTTTGGGTAGATGCCTTATTAGAAAATAAAATCCTACTGCTAAGAAAATTAGCTAAGAACACAACCACCGAGCAAACACACTTAATGAGTGTATTAAAATTAGAAAAGAAAAATGTCTTATTTTAAACAAAGAAGCATACATAACACCTGCAAGCAAGAAATCTAATCTGAAGTATCTGAAATGATTCAATAAATAGGAAACCTTTGGAACCAATGAAAAGACTAACACTGAATTCAAACAGCTTCACGTCAGCTTCCAAAATTTACATTAACTGTAATAACTCAGTATATTCTCTTAGCATTTATCTTAATGCTCAAAACCCCAAAATGTTTTGAAGTCGCAGTTGGCAGAAGAATCTTTGCAAGAGACTCCATGTATCACATATCACCTTCTTTTACAAGCAAACTTAGAGATTTTCAGATACACTTTGGAGCTGCTGAACTACAGAATCACCACAAGCAGATGTGTCTCCAGGACCACATTAGTGGAGACTGTCTTCATTCCCTTGCCTATATTCAGTGTCCTGCTCTTCCCTGGATCATCTCCCACTTCTTTTTCCTTATCTCCTAGATACAGAAAATTGCCTCCTGCTCAAAATGAGTCTTTCTTCACCCAATACTCCATGAGTGAGTTATTTAAAGCTGGCTTCTTCTGATCAGGGAGCCAGTCATAAATCTGCGCAGTGACTGAGTTACTGAAATAGCAGTAACAGTCTGTGAAAGCGTTCCGTGCTACCATATAGCTTATACAAATCATAACCTATACAATTTGGTCTGATAAAACATTTATCCTCCCCTGCAAATCTTGCTTCTTAAATTACCATAACAGACCCATTAAACACTTTTAAACATATGCTCTACTTATTTTCACACCCAGGAAAGTTGTATAAATGAGTAAGTAAGTTCATGTGAGCTTCAATCATATAGAACACTAATATAAGACAAACAACAAAAATTACCTATTTTAGTACTTCATATATACTTATTTCAAAATACTCTAATTCTGGACTCTGTATTTCAGATTTCCCAGCAGTTACAACAGGTCATGGATCTGACTGCTCTTTACAGAAGGAAAATCCTTTAAGCCTTAGTACTTTGTAATGGAAGCACACTATAGTCATATGATTTCTTACTGAAATCACTACACATTTTAAAGAGGAAATTAATCAAAATTCATCCCTGGAAATCACCTAGAAATTCTTAAACATTTATACTGTACTAATTTCTGTAATTTTAATAAATCTGAATTTTTTATTTCTCTTAGCCTATCAATTTTAGCAAGCAACACGTAACTTCAGATGTACTTGAAAGGATCTCTGCCTGAATTTGGCCAGTATTCATAAAAGTTCAAGAAAAATCAAGTGTTATCACTAAAGCAAAGTTAAAGTAGCAGAAAGGACTACATTTATGCTGTGAAATGTCTCATGCTGAACTTGGAAAATATTATACCAAGGCAGTTAATAATGAAAATAGCCTGTATTCCCATAGGACAATTCTTCTTCTACTGTTTACTAAGATACCCAAGGAAAATAAGATTGAAGAGATAGAATTTTCAATATTGCTTAAGTACTTGACTGACACTGCAATGAGTGTTTGGAAAAACATGCTTGAAAAACTCGCCCAGATTTTTTTGTTTGTTTTTGCTTTGTTTTGTTTTGCTTTTTAGGGGTTTGTGGGTTGGTTTATGTTGTTTCTTTTTGGTTGTTGTTGTTGTTGTTTAAAAAAAAAAATCAAAACAAAACATGAACTCGAGGCTAGTTTCTGAAATCCTTATCTAGTTCTTGCCTCATTAAAAGAACAGTCCTCAGAAGCTCCCATGACTAGATATTGGTTTAATGTATAAGGCTCTTATTCTTGAAAGCTTTGATTAAATTTCTTATGTTACATACAGTTTTGATGCACAGGGGGACCTTTTGGTCTTCCTCAAGTGAATGGAAAGTTTTTATTATTTTCGGTGAGATCAGAATTTCAGTTGCATTTTGGGGGATTTCCAAGGATTCCTGAACTGGTTAAGAGCATGTGTAACTTACATGTGGACCCCACACCAAAACATGGGTTCAAGAAATAACATTACCATCTTATTCATTTATAGACTTTCATTTTGGAGCATAACCAGTTCATTAAAAGCCACAAAGAAAACCAACATTAAGATCAGAATTATGGTTTTGGTGAATTTTTTTTTTCTCTGCAGAGGTACTATTTTCTATTATGATACATATAAATTGCACCACATTTCAAGATTACTTCAAGTAGTATAAGAATACACACACTTACTGGAACATTAAAAATCACCTTCTGATGTAATTCATCCAACTTCTCATAAAATTTCCTGAATTAAAACAAGTTACTGAAAAGGAAGGTAACTGCCACAAAAAGCAAGGTTAAAATTAAAGAAAAACAGACTTCAGGCTAAATTTCTACCAGACCCAATTGTTTTGTTGACACATAAAACTAAGGTATTCTATTATCAAAATCAAAATTTTGCTCATATAAAGCTTTTTTCTCAGTTCTTCTCTTTTGATTATATACAGGACAGGACATAAAAGACTCCAATTCTTCTAGGTTTATCATTACTTTTTACAATGAATTCAGTAGTAAATTTAGAAAAAATAACTGCAAACAGAAGCAGCAAAAGAGGAGAGAAGTAAGAGGAGAAGATCAATGAACCATTTAAATTACTCTGGAGTGGAACTTGATGTTTCAAAATTATTTTAATTTAGTTTCCTATAACGCAGAAGCTTTCTATGATTTCACCTCACCATAATTTTAATTGCTAAACAGATCTTTTACAGACATGAAAAAAACAAATCAAAAAGAGAAATTTGTAAGTGGGTTAAAGCACAATTTCCTTGCCATATTCTTTCAAATTATTCATTTTTTTAACTGAATGACATGAGGCTCTAAAGTATTTAATTCCAGAAAGTATTCTTTACCACTTGATCAGATTTTTTTGGCTGATGAATTTTTCTTATCGCTTTCTATATTGAAAACTATTGTTTTCAAAATGTAGATTTAAAAATAGAGGTCATAAAAGAAGACAGACAATATTCCATCAGAAATGCTCGCTTGACAGAACTTAATAGCCTAAAGATAAGTTTGATTTTTCAAAATCTTTTGATGGTAACAAAGGATATGGGTAAGTCACACTAACCTTCTCAGCCTATCTGCTATAGCCGGCTCTTCAAACAGCAGATCATTAGTCCTCCATGTAACCAGCTGTGCCTAAATTCCCAGCTCTGTCTTAGCTCTCACTGTGGGCTACTTTTATCACACCTGTATAACAAGGTCTTAATAATATTTTTGTTCACAATCAAGCATGGTACATCAATACCCAATGGAAGGTACAGGATTAAAATGTATTGAGTACAGTGATGATCAAAGAAAAGAAGCCTGTTCCAGAAAAGGCTGTCAACGGTGAAAATGAGTACAAAGCATAAATGTTCCTCCAGAGGCTTCCTGAACATGGTTGGATCCAAGTTCCATTTTTTTTAAATTGAATTTGAATTCTAAGTGTAGCTATAAAAAACTCCAGAGACATAACTAAAACAGTTCCAAAATAGAAGGAGGGTTGTGAAGGAAATTATTTGAAGGTAGAGAAAGAAGAAAATTGTTTCCAGTGGGACTTTTAAAATCACTAAGTGATAAAAAACAAGAAAAAGAAAGCTGTCCCAGATATTCAGGACTGTAGAGATGGGAAAGGAACAAGAGTGAGGATAGACTGGCAGCAGAAATATCTCTGATGTTCTGGAGACAGAAAGCTGAAGTCTCTAAAGGAACAAGCGTCACTGTCGCAATGCCAAGCCACGAACGCTGTAATTTTGAATCGGCAAGCACTGCAAATGGGACCTTGGCATGTGTCAGTGGGATCTTGGCATGTGTCAACCTGCAGCGTGCAAACACCAGCGAGCCTCAGGGACCCCGCGTCGCTGTCAAAGATGAACACTGGTTTCCAAAGCGATTTAAACAACAGACGCCAGCAAGCAGCAGGGTGTTCTTTTCCCCCGCACTTTTTAGCTCTCAGCAGGTGACAGCTTTCAAGCTCGCCTGAACACGGCCGTGGCACCCACGTTTTACCAGCTTACCCCACGTGGGTCCGGCCCCTGCCGGCACCGAACATCCCGTCCGGGGGCTGCAGCGGCCGCGGCGCTTCCCCGGCGCGCCGGCAGCTGGAGCGGGGACCGGGGAGCAGGGAGCAGCCGAGCCGGGCCGGGCCGGGCTGGGCCGGGCGGGCCGCCCCAGGGCCCGCAGGGCTCCTGCACCGGGCCACCGGGAACACCGGGACACCGGGGACACCGGGACAGCCCGGCCACGGACAGCCCGCGCTTTGCCGCCACCCGCCCCTGCCCCTGCCCCGTACCATCCTCCTGAAGAGGAGTATGACTACCATTCTAAAACGGTATTAAAAATTAGAGAAAAAGCAGGCTTCAGGCTAGATTTCTGGCACATCTAATTATTGTTTTGTTGATACATAAAACTGGGGTATTATTTTACCAAAATTCTGCTTATTTTTTTTTCTTTCGATTATATACAGGGGAGACCGTAAAAACCTCCAATTCTTCTAGTTTAACAATACTCTATAGAAACAATTTAATAGTAAATTTAAAAAAAAAGTAACAGGAAAAAGAAACAGCAAAAAGGAGAGAAGAGGAAAAGATCAAGTGACCACTTAAATTAATCTGGAGTGCAATTTGATGTTTCCAATTTTAATTTAATTCATTTATAATGTATAAGCTTTCCGTTATCTCAGCTCGCGTAGTTTTAATTTTTAATTCTTAAACAGCTCTTTTACAGACATGAAAAAACAGAACGAGAAAAGAAAAGAGAACATCAGTGGATTCAAGCCCGGTCCCTGCGCGCCGGGCGTGCCCGACGCTGCCGCTGCGCGTGCGCGCGCCGCCCGGGCATGCGCAGTGCGCGGCCGGCGCGCGGGGCGGGCGGAAGTGGCGCAGCGTGCGGCGAGGTGGGACAGGGACGGGCAGAGGAGCGGGGAGCGGGAGGAGCAGGGATAGGGACAAGCAAAAGTAAGGGCCGGCCGCGTGCGGGGACCGGCGGGTCTGCGGGCCCGGCTTTGCATCCCTCCGTCCCGCAGCTGCCCTGCACACGGGCTCTGCTCCGTGAGCTGAGTCCCCGCACAGTGCTCCACGGCTTTGGAAATTTCTTTCCGGGCGCTGAGTTAACCGAAAGAGAAGTTTTGTTGGTAATACGGCTGAGCTGATGGGCTTGGGTTTAAAAGTCTCCGCTTCTTGTAACTGGTGGATTGACTTTCTGAGGCGATTGGTTCATATGGTGTGAAGTGTGGAGAGTAGCCATGTCCTCCTGAGGCCGCTGCTTTGCAGTGGATTGCTGCTTTCTAGAGCTGAAGTACTGTTGAGATAATAATAGCTGTGTAAGAATACCTTTTCCTCAGGTAACGTTTGATTGTAGTCTCTTGCGCAATGTCGGATGAGTAAATTTCAATCTGAAACAAAGGAGATTTTTTTTGCTTAAGAAACCTAGATGTATTCTAATGAAACTAAGCATCACCTATATAATTAAGAATAAAAATAGCCGAGGACATATTTCCCAAAAAATATAAGTGCCTGAGGATCTACAGCAAGAGCAAGCTGAAGCCTTGCAGCTAAGGGAAAAAGACGTGTCACGCTACTGACTTGATTTCTCCTTTATTTTAGTTAATCTGACATGGTGTTTTTCACCTCATGAGAATTCTCAAGGAACTAATAATTTACAAAATAAGATTTGAAAAAATTCTAGACAGACTACACACTTTGTTCACTGGTGGTTTTCTTGACTTTGTTAAGACTGCTGTATGGCAAAAGCTTTGTTTTGTAATGGCAGGTTGGGTTTGTGGTAGTTCTGTACTGCCTATTCTGTTCAAGCTGCAAATGTTCATTTTTATGACAAAGTGTTGCATAAAATGTGGTAGGAGTGTATGACTGGCTGTGTCTACAAATATATGTGCTTTTATAATGAAGCATGACTTATTTCATGATTACTTTGACTTTAGCACAATTAGCTCGACTATTGCTCTAATATTTGTGTTTACAGGGACTTCAGGTATCTACAGCTGTGACTGACTACATCATTAGGATCCTGATGCTCTTGGCTGTTCCTTCATTCTTATGAGACTTTGGTGAGGTTTCCTTCAGAAGTCCACATAGCCATGTGTTTTATTCTCTTCTGTTTCCCAGAATGACGTTATTCTCTTCATGTAAATTTTGTGTATGACCGAAGCATTTATTGGTAGTACAGAAAGGACTAAATTTTCTAGTTAGTACGCAGAATGCCAAGGATAGGGCAGAGCAGCACATAAGTGTAAGTACATGAGTAGCCATTCTCAGTGTTATATTTCACTTGAGTGGTGCATATCGCATTCTCTTTGGGGGTGTTAAATTGTGGGTCACATCCTAAACACAGTATATAGTCTACTTTAAACAGTCTGCATACTTTTATATAATTCTTTGTTAAAATCGTTAAGTTCTTTGGTTGCTCACTCTTCATATATTTGTCACTTTAATTACTGGAAAGCAGAACGTATTTGTAGTTCAGAGTCTTCTTCCTTCTGCTGTGTGTATGTGTTGTTTCTCACTTCTCTTCAGGAAGTATCCCATGCTGCTGTCTGCCTTTCTTGAAGTCTCTGTTGGTTTTGCTTTGGCTTTTTTTTAGTATCCATCCTTATGTATAGCTGTGTTTACCCCATTTACAGGCTTCTTAGGCTCAAGTTGGAATGATTCCTGTGTTAGTCAGGCTTTTGAGGGCAACAAAGGTATTTGACAGACTTGTCTAATTTTCACTTAGTTGCTCTCCAGAGGAGTTGGGAGCTCCAAGGACAGCACTAACAGTATCTTTATGTAGATTTTGAAAGACAATGCTCTATCAGTTTCTTCTGGAAAATTTACTTTTATAACTCTTAGAACTGGATACTCACATCTTTGGGAGCAAGGATCTGAAGGCTTCAGAGATTAGCAGTTACAACACGACCTTAGTTTTGTATATATAGGAGTTTAAGATATGGAAAAACACTCCGCTTGTTTTCTACTGGAATGTTATTTACATAAATTTAAATTATAACAAAATGCTCTGTGTTGTTAAGATATCTTCATGGGAAAATAAAAAAAATAGAAAAATCAATTTTTAATTGCTCAAGTAGTGTAATAGAAACAGGACAAAAAATGGTTAATGTATTATGTTGTATATCTCTCTGGCTCATTATAGTGTTGCTGGGTAAAGATCAATATTGCTGATTAACTTTGAAGTTGACTCTTTCTAGGTGGAATAGATCAGCTTCTCAGTCTGCTAGAATGAAGTGTGAAATAGATACTTTGAACTGAAAAGCTATATAAATCTCCTAGTTGCTCTTTTCACTAGAGACTTGAAATTCTAGTAAGCTGATGACAATGCTGTTGTGGTGTGTGTTTGAAAACATACAGATAAAGGCATCGTTTTTAGTGATTTAGTAACATCTTACAGAAATTCTGACTTCTAATACCTAGTCAGAGGTATTCTGACTTCTGATACTAGTCAGAACACGAGCAGCATCTGCGCCTTTGTAGCAGGCTTTTAGTTCTCCCTCAGCTCAAGCAGAAATTGAAATCTGTCTGGTGCTGTATCTCCCAGCTCTGTGCTGTCATAAGTTGACCCTGGCTAGAAGCCAGGTGCCTGCCAAAGCTGCTCTTATCATTCCCCTCAGGGGGACAGGGAAGAGAAAATACAACTAAAAGCTTGCAGATGGAGACAGGGAGATCACTCACCGTTTACATGGACAAAAGACACTCAAAGTAATGTAACTTAATGGTCATCAAATCGGGGTAGGATAATGACAGATCAGAACAAATCTAAAGACCTTTTCCCCCACCTCTCCCATTTTCTGGTCTTAGTTCCACTCCAATTTCTCTACCAATTTCTCCCCTTAGCAGTGCAGAGGACATAGAATGGGGATTGTGGTCGGTTCATAATGCTTCATTTCTGCCTCCTTCCTCATGTGCATTGGAAGCTAGGAAAAAACAAAGGCCAGTCATCCTATGTGTGCTACTGCAACTGAGACATCCTCGAACCGAAGTGTTTTATTGATATGTCATGAGTGACTATGACTTCTTGCTTATATCTGTTAGACAAGAATAACAGCGCTGGGGAGTTTCCTGGAAAATGGGGAAGGAGAAAGAAGGGTCGCTCACAAGAAGATAAATAGTCCTGAGTTACTAGTGAAGTCAGATATCTTTGGATACTGGAGTAACAATAAGGTAGATTTTTGATTTTTCTGAAGAATAAGGTGCTTTTTAAAAGAATGTGTATAATTTTGCTCTCTGCACCTGTATGTGTTGACTTACGTTTGTAACTTATGATTCACTGGTCTTTCCATTTTGCAATGGTTTCCCAGTTCCATTTCATTATAACTGAATATTTTGTAGGAATTCACTCTGCTTAGCATTGCACGAGCTCTTTTGAGCTGCAACTGAAACGTAGTTCAAGCTTTTACAGAGTAGAATACCAAGGTTTTGTGTCCATTCAAAACTATAGGAAATACTTTAATTTCTCTTCTTTACTTACATGTAAAAATTGCTAAAACTGTTTGAAATTAGGGCTGTGGCTATAATAATGCCATCTGGATTTTCAGAAAACAATGTGTTTTTTGCTTAGTTTTTTAAAAACTTACTGGAAATGAAATATTGATGATGTTGTGGCTTTTCTATAGATACCCACTTGAAATAAAAATTGTACTGCAGAGACAGAAATACCCCCAGAAGAAATAAGATGACAATGTAATGAGAAAATACAGCAATAGCTCCTTATTGCTTGATCACTTTTTTCTATTTCTCTTATGTGTAACTTCTCTGCAATAGGCTACAATTCCTCTCACCTATTCTTTGTATTATAACACTATCACTATTAATTTATTTCACTGACTTTTGGCACAGTGGGGGCAGACCATAGATGGCAGTCACACATTTCTTAGCTAGTTCTGAGTGCTTTCCATGTGTAGCATTTGTAGATACCCATTTTCTTATTTTGTTATTTTTTTATTACTTGATTCATTGATGAAAATTGTTCAATCTGTGCATAAGCATCTTTTGTTCATTTTAAGTTAAAATGACATGTTTTAATTTCTTGCAGTCGAATTTTCTTATAGGGAAAAAACTGAATATGAAGACTGTCCATGACCTTGTGCTGGGGAAGGAGTCATTCAAAGCCTTTGCATGGTTTTTATCTGCATTTCTGTACATAAAATATTAACACTGTTTACATTACCTTTTGCATTTATATGTATTGCTATCTATTTATATGTAAAGTAATATTTTATTGCCATTTATGGTGTTTTGGAATGTCTGAAAAATCAAGTTGGTTGGATGGTTGTCTCTTGCCAAGGAAATGCTACTTTCTTCTTGTGATTTATGGTACTAAGATAGGAGGCCAATCCCTCTGAAAATTCTTAGTTTTACATAACTAAATTGTCTTGTTATTAAATAGGTAAATACTCCCTTTCTGAGTAAGATGCAACTTCTGGTAACTCCTAATTTGGGCAAAATGAGGAGCTTCAGGACTCTTTTATGTTTTTTGTTTAGATAAAGCAGCTATGCCTGTTCAATTGCTTAAGATCATTAAAGAACAATCTGAGACTCCACTACCAAGACATTTGCGGAAGGAGGATTTGCAGCATTTGCAAGAAGGCTGTGATTACACAAACAAATACATTCAGGTAAACTGACCAGTAAAAAAATCTTGTCTTGCTTTGAAATAGCTCCTCTTACATTAGCAAGGCACTTCTGTATTCCAGCTCAGTTGGTGACTTTCTGCAACTGTGTGTCTCTGTATTCATCTGTTGCATATCTTTAAGCAGTGGAAAATTACGACCTTTTTGAATCTCATTGCGTGTTGCTGTTACCTTCCTTCATTGATTCACAGTCCTGTCCCTTTCTCTTAGATTATCAGACTAAAATTTTGTAGGAGCTTCTATTTTCAGGATTTACAAGCTGTGGACCAATTTAAAAACACATTGTGCAGAATGGTTTCCTGAAAATGGAGGGACTGGGGGAGGTTAAGTGGTATTTTGTTTTTAAAAAATAATAATAAGCACCTCAATCCTGTTAAAGATCAGATTTCAGAGTAACTGAAAAACTCCTAAAGTAGTTCTCCTTTTGTATTAAACAATGCCATATCCAGTTTTATAAAAAGTGTTGTTTGTAGCAACTACCAGCATCAAGACACAATTAGGTTTTTTATCATAATTAAGTGTGCACTTACACTTGACAGTCATCCCAAATACATTTTGGATTGGAAGCACAATCCTGTTGTACTAGTGAAATGCAGAAATAACCTTTTTCATGCATAAAACAAGTATTCTCTGTAAAATGCAGTGTCAGTTCTTTAGCGTGTTTTTTTTTTATCCTGTTTAACTTTTTTTGTCTGTGGCTCTGAGAATCATTTTAGTTATCCCTGATGCATTTGTGTCAGGAAATCAGCATTAACTTAGGCTTTCTTCCAATTTGTTAAGTAAAAAGGGGGGAAAAATTTAAGGCAATCTGGTTCTGTAGAAAACTTGTCTTGAATCCTTCAAAAAATGGCACAAACATTTTAAAAATATGAGCTGATCTTGTGTTTTTCTGTATCCGAAATAAACATTTTTGCTATGACAGCTATGTATTCTGAGTTCCAACTCTAGTGCTTATGTGACCCTGTGATTGAGTCCATTCATGAGAAGGAAACTGGCAGAAGACTATCCATATTGCTGGAGAGAGGATAATTTTCTGCTGCTCTCACTCTGCACTGGTTCATTGTGGTGTCAAATTGATGCCAGGAGTGGTGCACTTTAGTATAGTGAAGGAACAGAACCCCGCCCTGTTTGGAAGCAGGCAGTAGCTGAGTGGTGTAGGAGGTGATTTGATTGAGAATGATTCAGCCTCCCTCAGGTCTTGTAAAGGAGCAAATGGAAACATCAATAACCACTGCTACTAGCAAATGGGGTTTATTCCTCAGGGTGTAGTTTCCTGTCCCTGTTCACCTGCAGGATATATAGACTTTCCTGCTTTGAAGAGCTATGTCTGCAAGCAGCCCTGACATGGAAGAACAGGGATTCTTGTTCAGAAGAAAGTGGTGAAGGAGACAAAAATGCATTATGAATTAGAAAACGTTTCTGCCAAAATAAATGTTTCCGTTCACAAAGCAGAGCAATTACTACTAGACTATGATTTAAAGTATACATGCAGTGCTATAGCCAGTTCTGAAAGGGAAAGTGTGTAGAATGTCTTTCTCAGACTTCTGCCTTATGTTAAGAGAACTTCATGCTACTGTTGACATGGATTAGTAGGTGACTAGAACAGCTTGGCATAAACAGCACAAGTGAAGAGCTGATAAAGCTGGTGCTAATGCGCCATTAAATGTGAAGGAAAATCCAGTTCTGCAGGCTGAGCTTGAAGTGAAGCTTGGAATGCACTGATGTTAGGTTATCTTAGTGGTGGCACACTGTCACTCTAGACCTGCCAAAATAAGGATCAGGTCCTGCTTTGACAAGGAGGGAAGGGCAGAGGAGGATTTTTATGAAATGTGTTCTGGGAAAAGCAACAAAAAACATTTGGGACGCTTCTGTCTGGCTTGTGTGCCTCAGTCCTTTCATTCTTCTGCATGTTTTTATCTTCCTGGCACCTCTTTGAAAACTGCAAGTTTCTACTTCATATAAAAACAACCCAGGTAATGTTTGTACCTCCTCAGTCATCATGTCTGTTAACTAAGCATGATGCCTTCTCCTATTAGTTCATCATCCTCTGGATTTTGCTGTGGCATATCTGAGCCAAACCTGAAAATCAGCTGCCAAATCAGCTGTAGAACCAAACTGAGGAAGCGAGGCCTTATAAGGAAGGAGACACATGCAGTAGAAGAATTGTACATGGTTGCTTTGAGACTGTGTCTAGTGGCATATGGAATGTGGAGGGTTTTGGAAAAGTTTGCTTCTGAACTCAATAAGCAGTGCAGAATTTGTGAGGGAAGAGTCAATTTGAGCAAGTTTGTCTAAGGTAGGTTCTTCTGAAGTTTGGAGCTCAAGAGTTTCAGGCATGTGGAAAAGGCAGTGGGGCAGTATGAGGAAATGGGTAGTAGCTGGGGAAGAGACCTATAGTGTAGGTTTTTGGGATACAAAGGAAAGTGGAGGAGCCAGACCATTATAGCAAAGAATGTGGTCCCAGAATCTGAAAACTCTTTGGACGATACTGGGATGTAAAAGGAAAAATAAAAAGTGAAGATGGTCAAAAAGCAGACACTATCGCATCAATGAATTCCACTTTTAAATAGTGTGCTAGTGCAGATCAAAATTTCTTACTGAGGAAAAAATACATATATAAATGTTGAGTGTTCCTGAAGTGATTGTTTCATTGCAAAGACTTTATTACAAGGAAAATTCTGTAGTCTTATATTTACCTGTGAGTACAATTCAAGACAATCTCAGCAAGAACAATTTTANTTAAATAAAGCTGTAATTTTGAAAACAGCTGAGAAACCCTTCTGTTTTTAACAGGTAAGTTCCTGCTTTTCACAGAGAAGACTAATGAGTTTTCTGAGGGGACTTAATTATCAAATTATTTTGAAAATCAGAATCTCTAAATAATGTTGAGTTTTTCTGGAGTGGTATTATTTCTTTATAAAACAGGAAGATCTCATTGAATTTGGTTTGGATTACTCCTCAGTTAGCACCCTGTAAGACAAATTTTACTCTGAAAGATGTCTGGAGTAACAATTCACTGCTGCATATTTTATCCTGATTTGGTTTAAGAAGCATTTGCTGGCATTTAAGTCAAACTTCCCACTGAATATGTGCGCTGTAAAATCAGTGTGATTTATCTGCTTATCCTCAAAATGTTGCATTTTGTAGACATAGTGCCCTGCTCTCTTTTTACAAGAAACTTTTTAGTCTATTTTTGTACTGTTTATGTAGGTACAGTCTGTTTTCAGTATTTTTATGTTTCTTTATTGAACCAATATTTATGGTTTTATCATTGAGAAGGTTACAGTGCTTTGTCTGCCATGCTGTGAAAGAATACACTTACATTTTTGGTACTGTTGATGATACCATCTTTCTAACTAGATGTGTTGGTTCCAAAGAGATGTTAACATTACTGAAGTTGCTGATTTTTGCTTCATTGTAACTTCAGCATTACAATAAAAAGAGTATTTTGAATAATTGTTAAATCATAGCATCTTTTAGAGCATTTGTATTACTGCCAAATAATTAGGATACAACAGTTTCAAAACACTGTAATAGTCTTTTCACAGGTGTATTTTTTGTTCACAGAAGATTATTTATCCTCATACGCATCTATTGTACCTTGACTGCGATTTTGTTCTGATATTTATGTTGTAATCCTCTGCCAATATTTTTGGAGAAATTGCTGTATCTTTTAAGATTTTGATCACTACCACCTCAGATGCCTTTCAGATTTTGTGCTAAAACTCTAGTCTTTTTTTCTGTTTTTGTAACTAATAAAAGTTATATGTGTAGTTCCATAGCTACTGTTTTATTGTTTAAGTTTATCATCTAGTCGATAGCATCTAAATAGTATTGACATGTAATACTTCCTTTGTTATATCTCAGAAATGTTGCTTTTTAGTGCTGTCTATTGCAGTTGGTATTTGATTTTTTTTGCTATAAATTTAGATGGCAATTTGTGCTTGTTCCTTAAACTCTATTTTGTTTATAGATGTTTCAGCTATTATTATTCAGATGTTACCAGTATTTCAGTAACTTAGAGGCATACAATCTAAATTCACAACGTTTTATTTTATTTTTTGCTTTGTAGGGAATAATTACTCTTTCCTACCCATTAACGAAACTCAGAGATGGAACAGACTTTTTCAAGATTGTTCTTCAAGGTACTAGATTTAAGTATACATTTTAAATTTATGGTACTACATCAGTAGTTCCTGCTTTTGTATAGTGTTCAGTAGAATGTTAGATTTAAAATACTTTCTAAAACTATTCATTTTCTACAAAACAGAAGTTTATCTTAAACTTATGCCAGGTAAGTTAATGGAAACAATACAGTCTTCATATTTCAGTAGACTTCTTGTTGCTTAACTTTTGAAAGACTGTCCTGGGAATGTATTAGCTATATGGATAGCTTTAATAGTGTATTTTTAAAATGCTTATCTTAAGGACCAAGAAAATTGCACACATAATAGTTACCACATAATATATATAGCATACATTATGTAAGGGCCCATTTAATATAGATCAGTATTTTGATTAGCAGCAAAATATTTGTGTTTCATTCTTTTTTTCATGTTTTAATTTAAGCATTTAAGAAAAAGAAATTTCACCTGACTACTTAAGTACTTGAATACCAGTAGCTAGATTAGAACACCTAAGTTGTTCATCATGTGATAAATTATATGAAAAAATAATATGTTCCTTTTAAGTCTTAAGCTTATCATCACTCCAGTCAGGAAGGTGGAGCAGGTAATTTGTCAGGGGTCTATTGGATTCAAGGAACTTTCTATTTTCTTCAATTTAATTCTCAGGTTCTTCCTTACAGTGGCTAGAGAATTATCACATGCTCCCTCTGAGCCTCCTGACTCCTGTGCCTGGGCAGCAGGTGTGGGGTGTGCAGGTCCTGTCTGGTGACGCTGCTTGTGGCTGGTGTTAGCAGAGGTGAATGATATTGTTGGGACCTTAAGCCATCTTCCTGCTGGCTCCAGGGTTCTCATAGGGGTGCTTAACCTCCCTGAATCTTGCTGATTTCAGTGACTCTTCATGGGAGGAGAGTTTATGCACATTCTCCATGGAAACATAAGTTTCCACATCTAAATCATTGAAACAGTAAAAAAATAGAAAACTCCTAAAATAGCAACATGATTTCTGCTTCAGTCCTCCTGGAAGGCTATTAACTAATATTTCCATGTCCTAGAATATCTTCATAATAGAATCTACAATAGGATCTGTGTTAATGTGACTGGATAATATTTCCTCTCTAACACTATACATTGAATTATCTAAGTGGAAATCTTTTTCATTTCTGTTTAATTGTACGCTGGTGTACAACAGACACATTTGAATCCTCTTATGAGGAATATTCTGAGCAATATACCTGCAGTTAGCCCATTTCCTGTTTATACATTAATTGAAAAGTGTTAGGCTCTGTAGATCAGCTTGTTTTGGAAATCTCTCTCCACTGCTGTTTCGTTTGGAGAAAATAGTGATTGGAATCACTTTTGCTTTTGTTCCTCTAGATTCGGATAACTTGTCTTCCCAGATCAACAGCATCAATGTTTTAATATATGGAAAAATGGCAGAAGATTGTGCAAAGATTATACGCCATGGGGTAAAAAAAACACCGAGACACATATACTTATATATTCTTGTTTTAGGAATTGTTTTTCACAGATGTGTGTTGACTTCTTTTCTTGTCTTAGTCTGCCTATTTGTAAAATTAGAAATAGTCTGTTCAGTCCCTTCAAATCTATAAATATGAACTAGAATTAAAAAGGTATTTGCTTATGTAAATTCTTTCTCACACTAATATTGAAATAGACAATTCTTTTTATCAGTGCTATTTACCTAGCAAGCAAAGGATCATGAATATGGATAATAGAGAAGTCACCCGTTTATATTCATATTCTGAATGTTTTGCCATTTGATATGTTTTAGAATTAAATTCAGTTGAAAGACAGTTACACTAAAAGATTTTTAAATAAAAATTCAAAACTCTGCATACAGGGTTTTTTTACTGACTTGCTGCTGGTGTCTTGTTTTGTCAGAGGTAGAATTTTGGTTTCATTAGCTCCAGGTAGAAGACTTAACACAAGTCAGCCTGTGAGTTTGTGAGACAGTGTGTTACCACTAAAGAAGAAAAACAAGTTAAAATTACCTGTCTTTATAAGATTGCACATTAGTTTACTGACATTTCAATGTTAGCCAAATACTAAATTAAAATTAGTATATGATGCATTATGAGCTCATGTTAGTGCTTTATCATTTGTGATAGGAATTCGCACTAAATCATGGAATGGTTTGGGCTGGAAAGCACTTTCAAAGATCAACCAGTCACAACCCTCCTGCCATAGGGAGGGACATGTGGGCATATTTTACCTCATTAGTTTGCTCCAAAGCCCTATCCAGCCTTTCTTTGAACACTTCCAGTGATGGGGCATCCACAACTTCTCTGGGCAAATTACAGTCTTTATACAGATTTCTCCATTCCATGGAAATTTGAATTTTTGATGAGGAAGCCAGGGTGGAAAGTTCCTAAACTAATTTGCTAATATGCAAGCTGCAGAATCTTTTTAAATTCAATGAACAAATCAATTTTGTCCTGATAAAAATACAAATCTTGAACAAGGCACTGAGCAGCAATTAGAGGATTAAAAGATCATTACGAAAAAGCTGTGTAGGAAGCTTCAACCCACAGGCAACAGCCCTTAGACAGCCAAGGTACACTGAAACCTCAGTTTGTGCTTGTCCAGTGAACTGAACCTTCATGATGCTTCCTTCATGTGTCAGATGTGATTTTAATTTTGAAGGAATATGAATATGAGAAAACGATGATTCCTGAAGCTGGTAGAGTTTGAAAAAAAAAAACATATTTTAGCCATTAAATAATTAACTTCAGTAAGGTCCACTACTGTTTATTTGCTGCATACCATTTCAGATTTTAGTATTTTTTAATTTCCATATCATTCTTGGCATACTGTAAGAAATTTAGCTAATTAGCCAAGGGGAGGAGCTGGCGATTTCCAAAAATGTGAGTAACCATATTGTCTCATGAGAGTCTTCTGGATCTGTAACAGAGTAACCATCAGAAAAAATATTCTTTCCTGTATTTCACACTTTTTGAATGAAGGAAATAGAATTTTTTTTTGCCATTTAAAAGTGTTGTTTTAATCTCATAGTTTATTTATGCAATACACTTCTGTTGACATGAAAATCCACCAATTTATGTAAATAGCTTTGATTCTCAAGCCAGTTACAAGTTTTTTTTAGCTAAAGGTGAAATGGAAACTAATCTATTTTGGAAACTAATATAACATTAAATTTCAAAGGACCGTACAAAAACTATGGAAATTTTTTTGCATGTTTAGAAGCTGCAAGTCACAGCCTGTCATAGTTGACTGTGAGTTTGTAAAAAAATCTGAGAATGTATCTGTTCTTTCTACTGGAGAACTGGGTTTTGGGGTTAGTGCTGTCTTTTCCTTGTGGAAATTGCACAGTCCTTTCACAGTTCAAGAGGAGATTTTTTTGGTTTTTTTGTGCTACATATGGCATATGTATTACATGAGAGTAATCGTAGTGACCTAATATTACTCAAAAAATTTTTCATTTATTATCAGCCTGTTAAAAGGCTGAGTCTATGTGATTTTGAAGTTCCTTCTGACACAGGAGAGCAAGACAAGAGAAGTTACCTATACAGAGCTCCAATCCTGACTCAGCAGCCACATCCCAGAATCTTGTGCAGTCTGCATTCTAATAAACTGCTGAAATGGGAGTAATGTACAAGCAAGGCATAGCTTTTTAGATAAAGGTTGATTTTAATGTTGAAGGAACATTCTGGGTAGCATCAGCCATCAGTGAAAGGAAAGACACGTACTAATGCCTGATTTCAGCAGAATTCATGGAGTTCCCTGAAATTTATATTTGTGTGTTTCTCTATCTGGAAAGAATGAAACACTTTCATGTATGTTAGTAGGACAGTGTGTTAGAGGTGCAAAGAATACTGAGTGTTGTAATTGTTCTGACATGTTTTAACTTAGCTTTATATATGGCTTACTTCTAGGCTTATATATTATTTTTAGTCAAAGTATACATTGTGACACTACCTGAAAATCACCATGCCCTAAGTAGTTTCATTGTGAATTAAACTGTCTGATTAAATTTATGTTTTCTGCACAAATTTTTTCCCCAATGTTTTAATATCTACATATATCACTGTCGCTTAATCTAGAAGCCTTTCTTTTTCTCGCACAAAACATTTAGGTTTTGGGTCTTAAATCATTTAGCGTAGCATTGTCAGATTGCTGAAATAGCAAAAAAAGTGCTGTCATAGTGCAGTATTTGGCTAAAACTGTCAACTTTAATCAGAAAATTCTTTTATTTGTTGTAATAAAAAAAAACACATGAAGGAAAGTTATTCAGTAAAAGTTTATGGAAGTGCTTTTGGTAGAAGCTTGAATAGGGTTCCAAGTCTAATATGTTTATTTGAATGGAGCACACTGGCACAGCCCTGCTAAACAGTTCTGATAGCAAGGGAGTTGATTATAAAGGAGCTTTACATTGTATCGGATAGCTTTTTTAATCACCTCTGATTGCCTAAAGATATTAATATATTCTTTATCTTCTCCTCTTTTTAGATTTTTTCTTTCTATTTTCTTCTTGATTTGGTGAGGTTGCTGCTAAGAACATGAGCTACAGCTGGGACTTGAATCATGTACCCTTTAAATACTCTTTTTCTTGTTCATTTTTTTGAACATTTTTTTGGTGTCTGAGGAACTTAGTACCAAAGTGAAAATAGTTAAAATTGCTTTCTGTGCCAGAATCTCAGGAGTGATGCTGGAGAAGTTTCTAAGGTCTCTTTTGATACCAGAAACTTACCTGTTGATTGACCTACCTATTTAACCATCAAGGAAGCTGTTGGTCCAGCCAAAACAGAGTTTATAGGAGAGTTTCTTAAAAGTATAGCTGTAATTCAAAGAGAAAGAAGCTCTAAGAAAAAATGTTTTATTGCTGCTGGTCTGACTTGTGATTTCTTTTCTACCATAGTTAAGCTAACCACAAAGGAGTCAGTCTGTATTGTATTCAAAGAGGAATTGATTCTTTTCCTTTATTCAGTGTGAATCTTCTTCCCTAGGCTTTGTCAAAAATAGCACTCAGTTACAGGAGCATCAGGAGCGTGAAAATTTTAGCAGAATTAAAAAGAAAAGCTTTCTGGCATTTTTTGTAAATATAAATTCCATGGGTAGAAGAACTAAATTGGGAAACTTAGACACTTTTTACAATTTTTACAGGATTTTTGTTTCTTCAGTGTCTTGAGTCTTTGGGGTGAAATTTCACAACGTAGAGTCTTAAAATAGAGCATGAGTTAAGAGTCTGTGTGATTTTCTGTTTATTGCTGTGTCCCCACAGGAAACCTTCGTAGTTGCAGGATTTAAGGTGGTAAAGTTGCCTACAGCAAGAGAGGATGGTAGACATGATTGTCACCTGGAAGTGTCTGAAGAAGCTGGATCAGCCATTTATGTACGTAGTTGCCCAATTTTTATTTTTTTTTCCTACTTTTCAAAGTGCTTACATTAACATTTTGCTTTATAATAGAAAAAACAATAAAATCTGTTAGAAACTGAAGTGGTACAGATTATTTTACCACATTCATCAGGAAGCACGTCATATTTTTGTGTGTGCACACATGTAATTTTATAGTAACTCTCACCAAATTATTTTTCAGGTAAATTTCTACTTGTTCAGTGCAAGAATTTGACTTTAGTAGACTTTAGATACATTTTTTAGAGTGGTTTACACTACAGTTGTGCATAACACATTTCAATAATGCAGACAAGGTAGAGGGTGCAAGAGTAATTTCAGGTCTATAATTTTTAGTTTTTTCTGGTCTATGAGTTTGTACTGTTTTAACTCAAATTGTTAGTGGTTCCCTTTCAAATACATGGATTGCTTATAATCTAAATTTTATGCAGAGAATTGTGCCCTTCTCTTCTGAGTAAAATATTTGTTCTTTTTTACTATTTTCACATCAGTTCTGTTTAGTGTTATCTGTTATAGTTGTTGTCTAATTAAATCCTAAATTTAAGAAAGAAATACTTTTTTTTTTAAATTTCTGAGAGGCACTTTGGTTTTGGAATTGACCTCTGTAGGTAACTGAAACTTGTCACGCAGCTCAGTGAGAAACAAAATTATTTAAAATTATAGTGCAGGCTGTTTCATGACGTTTGTTATATGTTGATGGTGATGATATATAGGTAGAAAGAGTATTTTTCGTTGAAGAATATGGTTAGCAAAACCACCCTGGATCTGAATAGGTGTGTGTCAACTAAAAGTGTCTAAATTCTAGAAACTACATGAGGCCTTCAACTCAGTATTGGCAAGTGACATACAGTCTAATCCCAAAGAAACTGTAGCTCCTTGAATGCCTGGGTTGTGCATTTATTTCATCATTGACCACAGAATGGAGCTTGTGGCACTTCATTTGGTGCCATGCACAGTGGATGCTTAACATTAGTACAAATGAGTAGACTTTGTGTGTGCTTCACTTCCTCAGTCATAACTTTTCACTCAGCTGTTTCAAAGTAAAATCAGTTTCAGGAATGCAGCTGAGGTGGAGAGCAAAAGCAGATCCCCAGCAGCAGTCGGCACAGCTGTGACACAGGGCTCTGTGTCCGGCAGCCAGGCCGGGCTGTGCTGTGCTGTCGGGATGGCGGCTGAGCCCTGCGTTCATCACGGAGAGTGGGGCTGCGCTGGCTTTCATCAAATCACCTTGATTAGTTCTTTTAAAAACCTTACACTGGAGAAAAGCCTGGCTTATAAGTAAGGCTCGAAAAACTATCTTCGAATAAAATTTACCCCATTCTGGTGAATTTTTTTGCCCCCAAAGTAACGAGACACTGAAAATAGATCTGCTCTAAGCATTGACATGTACATACACCTTTATGTACAAAACCTTAAACCCATTTAGGGTCTATGTTAAGCAAGTGCAGTTCTAAATTTGTGGCCTCCAACTTTCAAATTCTACTCTCTTAATGTGACCTGACATACTCAACTAGGTAACTTTAGAAAATGTGTGTATTTTTTGGAAGAAGCTTTTGTCTGGGTATAATTGCAGGAAATACTACTTTCTTTTCTTCTGTAGCTAAAATTTTATTAGATTCAGATATGATTTTTATGGCAAAAATGTCTGTATAGTGTTGTATTTCCTTTAAAGTTATTAAATGTTATATTTGCAGTACCTTCAATTTTGTAATCAGAAAGTTTGTCATTTTTTCTCCACAGATCTACACTAAACGAGGAACAGCTGCTGCTTCAGAAACTGCATCTGTGGTGAGTTTGCATTTGGGGTATTTTTAAATCATATGAGATTAACTGCATGTAAATAAGAAGGTGTGGAATTCATTTTTGTTCCTGTTTAATTTATTTATATACTCTTATCTCAGCAGTCATTTAGCTTTTACTTTTGCAAATAGTGTACCTAGAACACAAAATAAAATAGGAAAAAAGTAGTACATTTTCTATACTTGTAGTGTGGTTCCTATCTTGATCTCCAAACAGACTTCATGTTGGTTTAGGAAATTTGGACTAGAAAGGTTACTATTGGTCTAAATAAGATTGTATGCTTGTGTTGTTAAAAGAAAAAGGCAATATGAAACTTTCTTTGATTTAAAATCAGACTTCCAATACTGGTTGTTACATTTGCTTTGATTTCTGTTTGGAACATGCCGTTATGTGTCTGAATTAAAATTCTACCAAAAATAGTCTTTTAAAGGCAGAGGAACTGGTTTATGAAATTTTAATGTTCTTTATCATAATGTTAAAGATTCAGTACCAATGGTGATAGAGCTAATTTTCAATTTTTATTTCCAATTTTATTTTTTCAGTACAGTACTTGAAAACCTAAGTTATCAATGAGATTGAGTGAACTTGTATTCTTTAAGAGTCTAATCAGCATATATTACCACCTTAAGATGAGAGGAGAATAGTCCTTAAACTGTAGAAAGTAGTCCTCAATTTCTTTAATCCTCCAGCAATTGTGGAGCCCAAGACAAGGATTCTGGGCAGTGACACTGCCAAGCAGAAATACAAGGCTATTTGTCTATGTGCTTTGAAAAATCCTCTGGATGGACATGGTAAAATGGATCAGTAAAAAATTGTCTTTCATTGTTCTTTATTGTAATGACTTTTACTCACTTGGTTCTTATATTGAAACTTATTTCAATTAACTGGTTGGCTTACTGTAAGAAAGATGAAATCACTGAAAGAAGTTAAAAGTCTTGTGTGCTTTCTGAGTCTCAAGTGAGTAAGATACAAAAAATAGAAAATATTTATTTATTTTTTTGAGATTAAATAAATGTCTGAGGATGAATGATGTTAAAAGACAAAATTCTGTGTGAATGTTTGAATACTTTTTCTTCTGTTCCCTCATTGTATTATGCCTTTTCAGTCTGTTGCTCCAAAATATGTGTATACTCCCCTGAATCATCTTAAAGATGGAACTATAGTGAACTTGTATGGCGTTGTGAAATTCTTCAAGCCTCCATATATTAGCAAAGGAACTGGTATGTACTGTATACAAGAGATTTGAAATCTCCTCCAGCCAGAACTGTTATTACTATGTTTGTTAAGAATCAACCAGAACAACGAATACCCATGATCCTTTGACCATAGCTTTCACCAGCTAATAGAGCAACAAATCGATATCAGTCAGTTTAGGGAGACTGGTGGAAATAGCAAATGAAGAAAGTTCTTAAAGGAGATTTGTTATTCGTCCAGCTAGTTTAACAAGACTTTGGGGAACTGAGGACTTGGAACATCTTAATTAGACAAACACTGATTGCTGGAAATCATTAGGCCAGCCATTCTTTCCAGATACGTAAAAACAGTGAAGTTAAATGCACTGACTTTCAAAGTAGCATGTGTCTGAAGCAGCTAGGAGAGATTTTTTTTCTACTGAGTTATTTGTCAAGTTAATTACTTCAATTTCTTAAGTAGTAGAAATTTAATAGGGAAAATGATTATTTATTTAGCAACTAGTCTTTGCCTAAATGTCATTAGTAACTTCCTAATATGTCTTCCCAGTATATTTTCAGTTGACATTATTAAAATAACACAACAGTCTCAGTGGAGAACAGAGACCCAGTCTGATATTTCTTCTTTATGAAGATGGTTGTAATTCACTTGCTATTTTATAATGAAAGTCTCTAAAACAGTCTTAATTAGTCTGGGGTTTTGAGTAAAAATATTCACTGATCAGTCAAATATTTCAATATTGGTTTTTGATTTTTTTGCACAATCCACAGTGATGTTTTCTTGAGAGGGTACAGGATGGTCAGTCATTGTTCTGCATTGTCAGGACCTGAAGTGGCTCTTGCCAGAAAATTCTGTGGTTGCTGTAGATCTGGTGCAGTGCTGCACCAATACATTCTCTGTCTGACACTGTAATAACAGAATCATGTAGCTTTAAGCTGATGCCCACTGGAAGCGTGGAAAGTGGGTCTGCTGTACTTTATCTGCATGGGTCTTTATTCGCTGTATAGATATGCCCTGAGGTAAAAGGTGCTGCTCCTTCTTACATGTATTAAGGCTTAAGGCTGAGGCTTTGCACTGTGTTCCCACTGAAGGTGGGTACCACTGGACTGGTACCTAATTTAGTCTTGTTGGTTTATATAATCTATAATTAGAAGTTAATCATTTGCATTGCCATTATTGCATTAGGTGAGTATTAAAACATTGACGAATGAAATGAGTTTTCAGTATGTTCATATATCATTTATTATAGAAAGTTGTTTTAGCTAAGCATGCTTTTGCTTGGGGCATATAGTTTGAAATGTCTGTATATGAGAACTCTATGAGTTCTGAAAACTGTCCAAGAAAGTGCTTTAGGTCTTGCTTGGTACAAGAGGCAGGTGGGATTTTGTCTTCTAGAAGATCTGTTGGAAGTGTTCAAAACTATATATTGTAGCTTTCCTTCCTCAATAGTTTAAGGGTCTTAAGGTATTTTAAATTTTTAACAAAGATTGTATTTTCCTCTCTCCTCTCTCTTAATCTTAAGGATATCTCAAGTACTTAAGATTTAAAAGAAAACAGAAGTAAATAGAAGAAAAAAGAGCCTCTGTCTTTGTAGTGTCCAATTATAGAGATTATGTTCTTGACCATGAAAGTTTTAGGACATTACAGTGTGACACCTACTGCTTCCCCAACCCCCTTTTTTTTTTGTAGATATTGGACAGTGTTTTCTGTAAAGCAGGAATGAATGAAGAAGAATCCTTGCTGCCAGTTAAGAGTGTCATAGAATTAATGTCCTGTTTTCCTGGGGGAACCTCCATCCTAGCATTTTATCACAGATACATGCAGTATATCCGTATGTCACATGTTCAGTTAAAATCTCATTTTATCCTACCTAGACATGCATGTAGATTGTAACTATTTTATTTTTATGAAATATTTCTTAGAATCAAAATTAATAAAGGATAGCAATTTTGGAAAAGACACTTCTAAAAATCTTGACCATTTCCAGGTCAACAGTTCTACATGCCCAAAATGAAGATTAAGAATCAAATCAGATTCTTGAAAGGATATTTGAAGCCTTAAGTTTTATTTTTATTTTCAATTTTTATTTGATCTTGAGCCAAGTTCATCAAACAGCCCAGAGTTTGTTTAAAATTATGTAGCTGAAAGAACAAACTCTAATTTAAACTATACTGTTGGGGAAGATGAAACAGGAAAACCTTATAAATATGATTGCCTGGCAAAAGATTTTGAGAATATGGAAACTATAAGTGAGATTGAAATGAAAGCCGTCTTTGAGATACCAAACCTTAGTTACTGAACAACTAGAAAACAATAGCATGGCCAGCTGAAAGTAATCCCGTCTTGATTGAACTCTGCTTGCAGACAGGTCCAAGGGTCAGAGAAGACCCTACTAGCTTGGCAGAGGGGTCCAAAGAGTAGTTTTTAGGGTTTAAAGTGTAACACAGTATGGTAATGTAATGATTTTTATAGGCTGTATGTAAATGCTGTAGGATTTGTATCGTGTATTAGATTGTTTAGTGAAAATTAGAATATTCAACACAGAAGAAGATTTATTGTATTGTAACGGGAACCTCGCTCTCTTACTCTCTTAGCTCTTTACTCTTACTCTCTGAGCCTTCTTCGTTCTCTTGCTCTCACAGCCCTGCTCCGAGCTGAGGCTGGCAGCTCCAAGCAGGGCCCTTTCACCCACGCCCTTTGCAATAAACCACGAGTTCCAAGACCTGGCTTTAGAGATCTCTCCTCTCCATCAGTCCCAACTGTCCTGCCCACCGTCGCTTCTACACTGTACCATTGGTCAACTTGAATTACGGTAGTCAATTTTAGCAAGTAATAGCAAACCAACTTTACAGTGCAAAGCAAACCTGTCACAGAATGTTGTGGTATCCATTTGTGAGGAAGGAGACTCAGTTAAACCTGCAGTAGGTTTTCCCTCAAAGTATTGTGTTCCATTTTGGGATTTTTTCTGAATCAAAATGTTGAGGCTTTATTTAAGTCTTGCAGAACAGAATAAAAACTGTTGCAGAGGTAAAGATAGGAATTTCATTTCTGGACTCCTAGAGATTAGAATAATGTTTTCCCTTCTGTTCACAGTGGTTTATATGCAGTTCTTTTTAAAATATTTTTTCTTATCTTTAAGTATAGAAGATAAATAAAAGATTAAAAGATATTTAAAGGAATTAATAAAAATAATAAGTGGTTTAATAAATAGCTAATAGATATCTCAAGACAGTTACTTTGATCTGCAGTTTACAAATGATGGCATTGAAACATCTGTTTAGTCAGATGCTTCTGGTAGTTACCAAATTATATCTCTAAAGTAATATCACCATATTGGAAATAAGAAGCTCTAGTAAAACAGTTTGATTCTTCAGAGGTTTTGTTTTGGGTTTCTGCAATATATATTTGTATGTACACATATGTCTATATACATACATAGGAGTGTGTGTACATTTGTATTATTTTTTTCCTATCTTCTTGAAATATAAATGGTAAATTAGCTGAGTCAGCTGCTTGGTGTTGGTACAGACTAATTCTTGAAAACAGTATTAAATGTTTCATTTGGTTTTGAAGAGAGAATAATTTGCTATGGTAATCTCCATTTTTTTTGTGTGTATTGAAATAAAAGAAACAGAAGGCAATCTTTAATTAGAGTCCCTGACTGCTAACAACATTTGCTTGCCCAAAACCTTTTTATCTCTTAGAAGGGAGAAGTTATTGGTTTAGGGTAGTGGGTTTTCCACTAAATATTATTGAGGAATAAATCTGTGATTGTCCGAAAGGGGATGTGTAATAAGATGGATGCTTTCTACCTTAACAATTTATACAAGCGTATTTGTCAGGAATTGCTAAAGTCCTCAGTAAAACTACAATAAATATTTAATCAGTAAATAATAAACAACTTGTTGGTCCTGCAATATCAATAACTACTAATCTGGAAAGCTTTTTTAGCAATTCTGTTTTTCTTAGGATGACTGAAAAATGAGTTTGTACGTGAAGCTGTGGGGTTTGGGGTTGTTGTGTTTCTTTTTTACCTATCTGTACACACTGTGGAGAAATGCAGGCTTTCTGCTCATGCTAATAACCAGCATAACAGAGATTTCTACAAGAGCGGAAATGCTATGGCATTATGAAAAGAAATTGTAACCTGAAGAATTAACCTAGACTGTCATGATAGTGAAGACAACTTTAGATTTTCAGTAGCTGTTACAGAGCTAAAAGAGATTCCTATTTCAAACTATTTAAAGGACGTAGAAGCTTGACAATCAGCATTCTCCATGCAGACAGTGTAACCATCTACTGATTACCAAATAGTTGTTGATTTTTTTATTAAATTAAATGAAGAACTAATTAACAAGTTATAGCAATTGTATTTTTAAAGAAAAATAAGGGCTAATCTGAAAGAATATAAAAAGCATGTAAGACGCATGCAGACCATTGCTCTGTACATTCATTTAAATTAAACATGAGTTCCATCTCCTTGTTTTCTTAACACCAGCTCTGGGGTGTTAAAAGCATCCTTACAGGTAGCTGTCCATGGCAGGTGGTTCCTCACATGATGTTAAGCCTAAGTGAGAATACCTCTTCATAATAATTAAATATTTTTTTAAAAAAGGTAGGTGCAGTTTGAAGTTCTGTGTACTGTCAGCCAAAATTCAGTGCTTCTACTGAGACAAATCTAGTATGAAAGTAAAAAGCTTTCTTCTGTAGCGTATAAATGTGTTGAACTGTGCATCTATTTTGTCGTATTTTTAAGACAGTTTATTGCAAGTAAAATCTACCCGTGGTAAAAATTCTCTTTTAAAGAAAATCAGTGGATTTTTTTGATCAGTGGAGTGAATTTCTCTGGTAAGGGAAAATTGACTCCAATATGTAAACTTCCATTATTTATTTGTTTATTAGCTTGGTAATGAAGGGATTTTGCTTTGTTGGAATGTATGTTGAGAAAAATAAAAAGTGTGACCAATGACATTATATTGTTTTTTTTACCTCTGGGACATTATTTAAATTAATCAGTTCTGTGTAGAGTTTGACTCAATATTTTTTCAGAATAGTGAATTCATTCACTGTTCTATAATGGTACTGTGGAAAACAGGAAACAATTTTCACATTTCAGCTGGAAAAGAAAAAACAGGTGACTTTTTGTTTTTAACCTTCAAAAAGGGCTTTGCTGAATGAGGATTACACTACAAAAATCAGTATTTATGCTTTGTTCTCGAAGACCTCTACTCTAATTAGGTTTATAGAAGTGATGTTTTGAAGTGATAGTAAGGAATGGAATACTAAAGTCACAGAGAACCTCTGTTACGTAGAAAGTGTTCCCTGGCTATGTAAAGCAAGTGTACTATTTTATACTGCTTTGACTAGGATGATTATCAGTCTTACATGATTATGGTAATTACACTGAAAATTGAGGCAGTATGTTAACTTCTACCATTAAATAGGCAGCTGCACCTGTATGAAGCTGACTAGGTTGTATAATCACAGCATCAAAGAGTAACCACAATTTTAATGTGGAATGTTTTTTGCTATTTCCCCTTGATTCTGATGTTGGATTATATCAGTGCACTGTAGCATGATATTCTGCATCCCCTAAGGATTGTAAATCTGTGAACCATATGGGTTTTTCTTCCTAATTGCTCATTTTGCTCATATTCGCAACAGATTTTTTAAGTTAACTTCTAGAATTCATACCCAAAGAAATACATCAGTCTTTACAGTAGTAAATACTTGCAGTTTTGTCACCTAGGCAAAATAAACTGGAGTTTATTCTTGGCATTCGTAGCATAGAATGTCAAAATAGACTATGTGGACCTTGTACCTTTGGTGAGAGTGTGGAAAAGAGTGATCTCAGCAACTTTGACTGCAAAAGATGATAATTTTTCATTAATGAGTCTGTCTAAAAATCTTGGGAAGAAGAGTACTAGTTTTATAGAAGTGCAGAAGGTTTTTGTACCTGTAGGAAAAGTTTTATTTCTCGGTAAGCCTTCAGTGGATTTCTTTGACCACTTCATTCACTCAAATCATTAGGTAATTTAAACGTTTAAGTTTAAATGATAGCAAAATTTAAGGGTATATGTGCTGGAAACGGAGGAGTATTTCTTTTGAAGCATATATTTTAATCCAGTCTTACATACCTGTCTTCATGTTTAGGGAATCTGTTCGGAGGGTTTACATATAACAATTGTCTTTTTATGACTGCCTTCCTGTAGCTTTTTTATATGAGGCAGATCTCTGTCAGTTTTACTAGACTGATAGCTTTCTCTTTCAAAGCTGTCTAGCAACGACTTATGTGTCTGCATCTTTATGATGTGCATGATGGGAATTTTATTGACTTTGTTTTAGAACTACAACATCTTTGTTCAGTTCCTAGCTATATAAACTGGCATAGTATCATTATCACTAGTTGCCTCATAGACTTACAGCTGAGGGAAGTTGGGGTTTTTGATAATTTAGATTTTTTTATCTTCTGTTGGGTTTTTCTTTTTGAGAGATGAGAAGGTGTCTGTCAGAGCAAAACAGATTTGATTTGGAGAATTTAATTCATTGCCAGTTAACATAAACATCTAATAACTTATTCAGGTATTGAGAAACAAAGAAATTCTTGGACACTTAGTGAGAATACCTTTCCTCCGCCTTTCCCAAGTTCAGCTTCACTCCAGGCACCCCTCCTTCTTCCTTCCTAGTCTCTGTTCATCTGGCTATAGTTAGAGGTGTCTCTTGGAGGGACAATAGGAGGTACAGGAGATCAGGGTCAGGATGTAGCCTTTCTTTCTGCTGCTACTTGGTTTCTCAGGTAGGTTACCATCTGCCATGCTGTGAAAGAGCAAAAAAAACTTGTACTCTGTTTTACCTTTATGAGGTATCAGAGCTCACATGTTCTGTAAACTGAAATGGAAAATACAGGTTTCATTTATATCATCCACAAATACTGCTCTATTCTGGGCTAGTCTGCATTGTCATCTTTGTATCTTGTTTTGATTTTACTTGTTAGATCATCATTAGAAGTGAAATTCTATGAAATTTAACTTCAGAAAGGCATATTTCTTACTTTCTAACTACCACTTTGTGACTCTATTCTTGTGATATGTATATCTATCTTGCATATTTTGTTGAAATGAAGGATATGTAATTTATTCTTTAATTTGCTTGTAGAACTTGTAGAACTCGTTACCTTTTCAGAAAGCTGTGCAAAATAAATCTTAGAAAATAATTTTATAAAATTGTAGATATGCTCCTCATTTTGTAGAACAAGTAATTGAAATGTGAAAGAATAGCATGCCTGTTGTAGACAGAAGAAAAAGGTTTGTGTGTTCTTGTGCACAGAGCTGTGCTTAAACACACATTTCATTTTCAGTTATTTGGGCTAATTATCACTGAGATGGGCCACACTTCAGTTGTTATGATACTGTAAAAAAATTAACTTTGAAAATATTACAAAGATCACAGCAGAAAAAAAATGGCCGTGGGAGTGTTCCTCCCAAATTTAGTATCTGGGTATTAATAATTCCATAATGCCTGTTACTCATCCAGACACTTTTATATCTTACAGATTATTGCTCAGTTGTAACACTCGTGGACCCGTCAAATGTGAAGTTAACATGCAGTCTTTTTAGTGGAAACCTAGATTCCCTACCCAAAATTTACAAAGTTGGAGATATTGTTCGATTTCATAGAATAAAGGTATGTACTAGGATGTGGGGGGTTTATGGATAAAGCAGCTGATTGTTAAAATAGCTATGGTTATGGTATAAACCAAAATTGAAAGTAAACAATGACATTTTTTCAACAGCAACAATGTTTATTAACCTGGCTGACAAAAAATCATGTGGTACTTCTATATGGATAGAGTTTAACTGCAATAAATTGGCGCAATTCATTCCTCTTCAAACTGATATAATTGAGGAGTTTCTTTAGATCTTCTGTTGTGGAGCAGTTTTGGTAAGCTGGAGAATCACTCCAGTAAAGGGAATCTGTCTGGGCTTCTTAGTGTGCAGTGTGCTCCTCTGCTTTTTCAGTGTTATCCTGCATTACTCCCTATTTATCTGTATCAAAGGGCATGCAGGAAACTATAGCTTTGATACTGCTTCTGCTGGGTGTTTTTCTTATGCCTGCTGCAGCTGTATAGGGAAGAGGAACCACCCTACAAGGACTGAAGTCTTGTGATGCTGGACCATACTTAAAGAGGTGGATCAAAGATGTGGCTTTAAATAAAAATTATGTATGGTTATGTTGCAGATTAATGGTACTTTTTGTGTAAAATAATTATAAGAGAAATTAATAAATGTAATGAAAGAGGCTAGTGAAAAAAAAACAAACAAAAAAACCCAAAATACCTCAGTTTGCATATCTGAACTCTCTTGAGAGTGTTCTAGGAAACTTGCGAGATCCAGGAAATTTAGGATTGTACAAAATGATGATAAAAGGGATACATATCTATGGTAGGAAGCATATACGTTTTGGTATGCTGTAGCAGGAGAACAAAGAAGAAAACCCCATGACAATAAATGTAAAAAGTGGTAAGATTTATCCAGTATTTGCGTTTCATACCACTGAGATTGTTAAGAAAGAGCTTCTTAAGATTCAGAAACAGTCTTAAGTTATTCCTCTGTATTACAAGTATTTACAAATGAGAGAGAAATTAGCTAACTATTCTGGGTTAGTATAAGGTTTCTCTAGGGTCATCTGCATATATAATAAGAGTGGAATTAAATTGTATTTATATTTTGAAGCTTGTGTTGCTGATCAGTACTTGAGAAGTGTTATCAGTCTTGGAAGTTCATAAATTTGACTTCAGATGGGAAACTCTCATGCTAAATTTTAATATTTTCTCTGAATCCATCAGGGTGAATGTTGCACAGATACATAAATTTCAGAAATTCAGTGGAGATAAAAACTTGTTTATTGCTTCTGAAAACAGAGTACGTATTTTATATATGTGAAAAAGGAGAAATGAACTGGTGAGAATAGAAGAAGTGGAAAGTTATATGGCTGTGGTAGGTCAGTATTGGATTTCTACGTACATATTAGGAAAATAAACAGGACCACTGTCAGGAGATGTATGTATGCACCCTCTTTTATGCAAACATAGTATTGTCTAACTTCTACTATTTATTATTTTCACAAACTTACTAAGGAATCGTACTGATACAGCACAGGTAAGGGACCTCACTGTTCTGAGTTGGCATCACTTTTTTGAGATCATTCTAGAATCCTTGTCAGTTGGTACTTTATCATTCTCCAAGATGATGTTCAAGTATTTAAAGAGAGGGTCCATCAATTCGTTTCTCATACATACTTTTTTTTTCATCACAGTTGAGCTGTTCTAAGTGGTTTCCAGTCCTAACAGACCTCCAGCTGCTCACAATCTGTCTCTTCAGATGCATGAGCTGAGAGCTTGTTTAATTACTTTCTAAGCGAAAATTATCTAGAGTCACTAAGATGTCTTTTTCTGTATGGGAATGTTCTGACTACCCCAGACTAAGAAACAGGTGCTTTGGAAGTTTTCATATCTGATCTGAGCAGGTAGAAATCTGACACAAAAGCCTGGTGCCAACTTCTGGGAGGGGGAGGACCTCTTTCTCTTTCAGCTGCAAGCAGCATAGTAGGTATGACTTCTAATTACTCTTTCTGCAGTTCCTCCTTCACTCTTTCCTGCTTTTGTCTTCAGGCCTTAATCACCTTCTCTTAGCTTGCTGAATGGAAAGCAAGCCAGGGAAGCAGAGGCCGTAGTCTGTCAAAGCTGTGCCTACCAGTGAGGACAGATAGATATACACAGCCCTTAGAGCATGTGCTCATGTTCCATCTGCCCCAGATATGCTTTTGAGGACCTTCCAGGAAGTTGACATTGATAGCAAACACATTTTAAAAATTACTACTCCCAGTTAAACTATTGGCTTCTAATGGATAACCTCTCATCATAGTAACAGAGGTGTTGGCAAGATCTGGTGGTCAGAGCTAATAAGAATTTAATGAAGAGGATTCTGTTGGAATTACTTTGGATAGAGGATAATTTAATTTGCTTAGCATTTGTTGCAGAGAAGGAAAATTTTAAGTATCTCATAATAGAACTGGAGAATTGCCTAGTTTTAATTACGTTTCTGTTAATATTTCTATTAGAATTTCCATAAATAAACTGTGCCACTTTCTCTGAGGAATATTTCTAAACCAGTATCAGTGCCTGCTGGCTTTTTAAATTATTAAACCAGAAATTATTTCAACTGGCTTAAGTATATAAACCTTTTGCATACAAATTTTTCCACAAAATATTTACATCTTCAGGTGAATCGAATTGATAAATAAAATACCATGTATTGCTCATTGTCTTCTTTAATTTGCATTTCCATTGCTACAGATGTTTCTGACAATCCTATTTTGCAGGCAGCGATTCAGGAATGCTAGAGAATGAGCTATCATTTATGGTCCTAATATCTAGATGCGTTTATCATGTCTTCAGAAAACCAAATTTTACTTCCATGTGACAATCTTGGTTAATTTTCTTCTAGAAGGTGCCTGCTGATAGTTTTGGTAGTTCAGTTTTCTTCTTTTGATATTTAAACCTATTCAGAATGGTTTAATTTATACTTCAAATGACTTCTCTATTTCATTAGTATCTCTCTGTTCATACAGCTGGAGGTAAACCAGGATTACATTATTAAAATATAAGAACATGTAATCAGCATCTTGTATTATCCAAATTTGTTTAGACTATTTACTTTAAGATGAGAAAACATTTACAAAACACAGTAAAATATACCAGATACATTCTGGTGGGGTTTTTATCTGACAGGATACTTTCCTTCATAGAAATATCATCAGTGACAATCATAAAAAAAATAAAGTCTTCCTTCTTAGTATAAAAACATGTACATTAGCTTGGTATATGTTGTTTCCCTAGGCATTTTTTGATATTCTGAGATGATCTGTGACTGCAGTGGTTTCATAATAGTCCTTGCTTCTATAATTTAACAATCAGTTTTGATGGAAAACTACTGTGGAGATGCTATTATTCCAGCTTTATACACTACTTACTATCACACTTTTCCATTTAGTGAGATGAATAACACCATCTTCAGTAAAAAAAAAAAAGAGGGTGTATTTTAGTTTGCCGTAAGTCTATAAATAAATATTTCAATATTAGCTTCTTTTCAGTAACCATATTCAGGATAGTGTTGTACCCCATAGAAATCACTAGATTTTATTGTCCATGCAGTTTGTTAAGGTGACATTTCACCTATTGTTCTTTACGAAAACTATGCCAAAGACTCCTGCAATATGTATAGGAGTTTACTTGCTTGCTTAGAACAAGCCAAGTGCATTTTATCTGCTCCGTTTTTGTCCCAAAGGGTATTAGCAACCATTATTTATTGAAATTATTTTAAATTCTCAGGGAATTTTTAAAGAAATAGCTGTCTGCCCCCTTTTCCTATTAACCCCCTGCTTCACCTTCCCCCAGCAATTTTTTTAAAAATATGTCCACATCCTCTAGAAATGACACAAAATCTACTGAAGGGGAATTGTTGTCATATGTAAAAGTCCCAGATTGACTCTTATAAGTTTAATTCAATTTCAAAATTGTTTGAAAAATACAGCGTTTTCTGTATCAGTGCTTAACTTGATCTGAGATCTACTTGAGTGCCATAATGAAACAGCATTTGCCCATAGATTTTGTTCATTTTACACTCCAGTGATCCCTCATCACTTTAGCAATGATTTATTTTTAAAGGACAAGCCCAGAGAATTTCTGTTGACCATCATCTGTTCTGTGGGTCTGACATAAGTAATTTTCCAGCTGTAAAATACTTTGTTCTGTAACCCATTCTACATTTTATTCTCCTGTTTCTTCTGTTCACTAAATAATACTGTTGAAATCTATTTACATGTGAGAGGACTCAGTGGCTTCTCCACCTGCCTGTGTTTCAGGACATCTGGTTTTGCTAAAGATCATCGTTAGTTTTCTCATCATGACTGTTGAGATTTACCTTCTTAAATATTTTATTTCTTTTTTTTTTTTTCCATTTTATGATTGCATTTTCCAACATTAAGGCTGATTTCAAATTCAGTTAATGAGGGTATTGGGAGATGTCAGAAGTACAGTATGTCAGCCTGCTGCATGCTCAAAGCATGACATGGAGGAAAAGAGGAAAATAACTTATGGTGAAATATTGGTGGAATCCCAGGGAGACAAAGTACTTTCTGGTTTTGTGAAAGGCTTAGAGCCTTCACAGAAGACTAGAACAGAATTTTTACTAAGAAAGAAATCAAGATATTTTATGATGATTTAAAAGAACTAGTGATTAAATAAATTAATAGGTAAATTAGAAATTAAAACACTTCAAGAAATATTTGACATGTCAGACAAGATACAAAAAATATTCTTGAAGTATATTTTGATACAGGATGAATAGGTAAAAGTGATGAGTGTTTTCATCCCCTCTGGATACCTGTTTAGAGAAGCTGTGGAATATAATGCCAGTGATATGATAGCAACTAAAGTAAATCTGTGTGTTTATCTTAGATAACATCTTACAGGAGAACATGTTTTTCCAGATCATAGATAATGGGAGGCAAACTGATTATGAAACCATGTATTTTCCTTATTTGTCCTTTGGCTTTCCTTGTATTTTCAATATTTAAACATAAAGGTTAAAAAATTGAAGCTTTTCAGTGTTTCACTGAAGAAGAACTACATCCTGAATTGATATGCTCCATTGGTCAGGTCTGAAGAATGCTTGAGTAAATCAAAGTTTATCTTAGAGATGACCCTTAATGCATTTATGCATTATGTCAGAATAGCAGGAGTTAAAGGAGTTCCTGTCACCAAGATTGAACTGCTTTGTTTATGAATTTCCAAGGTCAATGAATGTCTGATTTGTGTGCTTTTTAAATTTCACCATGTTTATAAAATATAGGCCTAAATCATTGGCAATGTTTTGCTGTTTAGAACTTCTGACACATATTGTGTGTTCTGCACTTTCAAATCAGTGGGATTTTCAACCATTTGAAAATTGAGCCTTGGGAATCCCATACTAGACTCTCTCACAAATGCTATGTTTATGTGTGTTACCGCTTACTTGGTAACCTGACATTGCTTAAAAAGGGATGGATCAAAACAGGCTGTTTCAGATTTCTGGATAATGAGTCATGCAGTGCTTTGATATAGATAAATCTATAATTGCAGGGAGCAGTAAGACTAGACTAGACTCTTGAAGGAATGCTTCAGACTTGAAATAAATACTATGTTTCTTATGGCAGCAGATACACAGCTAAATCAGCAGGATTCTGGAGACCTGCCACAAGCAGGGCAATAGACAATGAATAATGGTGATAGCTGTATTCATAATTCAAGGAATGAAAGCTCATCACTGTTTGCTTTATGGATAAAAATACCTTCTTGAACTGATTTTTTTTCAGTTTCATAATATTGGGAAACAGGGCTATTGTGAGGGGCCAGAAACAGGGATCCATAATAACTTTACCATTACTGTGCTGTGTAACCCCTAAAAATAAATTTATTTTGTGCCTTTCCCACATTTCCCCACTTATAAGAGTAATCCTGGTACGTTCCCCACACAAATATTTTGACATGTGCAAATAAAATACTCTGCAAAGATGCTTTAGATATAAATGTTACAGGTAGTTATTAGTCTGTCTCTTCAAAAATTTCTTGTGTAGTATTATATATCTGCTTATACATTTTGTTTACAATTATTTTGTACAATTATTAATATTAATTTTACTTTTTTGTTTTGTTTTTATTTTGGCTCTGTTCTTCCACTAGAACCAGGAACAGATATGATCAATGATCTATTTTTCATCCACATGATAAAGCAGAAATGTGTTTGTTTTTCCACGCAATGCAAACTTTTTTTCTCATTCATATTTTATTACAGATCAGGGAATACAATGGACAGATGCAGGGAATTACCAGTGGGGGATTTGCATCCTTAACGTTTGATGGAACTGTAGGAGCTCCAGTAGTTCCTCGAACTTCTAGCAGAGTGTACACTTTCATGGATGAAGAGCAGAAAACAATAGAAGAATTACGTATTTGGGCAGCCAGTAATATTTCCATCTCTGGACCAGCAGCAAAGTTGTCTGGTGTTCAGCCAATGCTGTTCTTTGATCTCACTTGCCAGCTGGTAGGAAAAGCAAAAGTGGATGGATCTTCTTTTCTTCTAAAGGTAGACTTACTTTTTAAAAACAATTTCTTAGGTTTATTATTAGCTGTTTTGTTCCTATAAAAACAAAATAGAAAGCCCAGTTGTCTTTGATGTTGATCACCTGATTTGGTTTTTAAGAGAGGTTTATTAAGATGGCATTATATAGGTCATGATTTCACAAAGATTTGTAGATAAATACCACAAGATTTCTTAACCTTGAAAAATATTGTTAGTTTTAAACTTTATCCTTGTTTTCTAGTTTTACTGCTTGTTTTTTCTAGATGTGCTGGATACAATTAGTGCAGTAAGTAGCACTGCCTAGTAAAGAATGAATGGATTATGTTACCATGGTGGATTTCAGGTAGCTTCTTCTAGTTATACATAAGCACTTTGGTCATAAGTGCTCACTGAAAATAAAAAATGCAAGGTGCCATGAAACAGGAGCTCAGATTCTAAAGGTGATCAAATTAACATTAGCTAAATAAAAAGGAGCTCTCCATAATATTCCTAGTTTTAGTTCAGTCTGGTGTTATTCCAAGCTCCTCTCTATTTATTTTTTTACTTGACTGTTAAAACATGAGTAATGATCAAGCTGTTATTTTCCACTTTATGACTTCATAAAATTAAATATTGGCTCTACTGTGTTAAACTGTATTGTTACAATATTTTTAGAAATAGCACTTGGCATTATTCCTTCATTGAAGCAGCAAAGATTTTTCTCATACAGGATAATGCATTACTACACAGAAACAAACCTCAAGTGCATGTAATGTACTCTGCAACTGCTACAAATATTTCCATTTAATTATGCCTTGTAAAATAGATACAAAATGAGACCCAGTAAATTTTCATGACTTTGTGGACTGTAATTAAGTTGTTCATTAATAAATGTATCTTCAGCATTGAAGGACCTTTTGCAAGGACAGAGACAAGTGCTTTCTTAAATTATTATTTCTTTACCCACTTTTCTGTGTTGTAAGACCTGAAGTCAATTTTGTCACTCTTTTTTTGAAGATAAAAGTTTGAGGTCGAATAATGGGAGATCAATTTTTTAGCATAAAATATTAAATACTTAAATATGTATTACAATACATTAGACAAGCTTAAAAATGCTAAATGCATTAATATTCTGTTGCTAATTTCTTCCATTTTTCTACAATGGCAAAATCCATTTCTGATATCAAATACTGGTTTTGGTAGAAAAGAAACCTGTCTGAAAACTTGTAGACAGATCTCTGATTCTTTCCTTGATTTGGTAATTTAAAAAAATAAATAAAAGCAACCAATTCAATACTAGCTCAAATTGAGTGATCATTAAATATTATTTTATTGTACTATTTTGGTTATGCATTTTGTAATAATGATTTACATTTGTTTTATTCCAAGTATATCAGCTAAATTAATGGTTGATTATACTATGAAAATTCATGATTATTTTAAGCATTTATCTCATGTATCTGATGGAGAGTGCTTCAAAGACAGCTAAAATTAATTTCAGCAGTTCTGCGCATCACCTGTAGCATAACTTTTAAATTACACATGATAAATTGATTCCTATTTGCACAGCAGCAGTTGGACATGGCATAAAGATGGTATCACTGACTTGTTAGTGTTTACCATTTTCTGATAATTTTGTTACTCAGATAGGTTGAAACTAAGGAATACACACTAGAAATCATTCTGTCATTTATGCCTTTCCTAAGAGTTTTATTATTATTCTTCCTTTCTGTCTGTCAGTTAAATTGTGTACATTAAGGTGAGTCATACAATGAGCATGTTCTGCTGAAGATAGAAACAGGTATTTTGTGTCTCCCATTTCAGTGTTTTCCAACCATGGTGATCAAATGTTATCATTAACTTTTCTTTAGCTCCAGTCTCTTCATGACTAGAAATGGAACAATTTGTTGTTTCTTATTCAGAATTAATTAAACCAGTTTTGGGTTTTAATGCAGTATTCATTTTTGAAACCAGGACAGTTTGAAACCAGGATGTTTTTGTGTTTTGTGTAAAGTAGAGCAGCCAAGCTCCTGAGGTAGAGAGCTTTATCTGTTTTCATATTTGTGCAAGAAAAAACCCAAACCCAACTACTTTTGAAAGGATTTTTTTTTTAAAGAAACTTCACTAGCTTATAAATTCCTCTAAATGGTGCCCTGGTGCCAGCCCTGTTAGTTCCTCTGGCAAAGGACATTTTAAAACTAAGCTCCCTCTTTTATCTGAAGAGGGAGCATGCAGGTTATTTTATTCCATTTGTCAGATCATCTCTCCAGTGTAGAATTACCAAAGTGTCCCAAGTAAAGCCAGTTGAAAAATAATTGAAAACTTGAAACTTAAGATTCTTTACTTTGTCAGAGTGACTAAATTTGTAATATGTATGCACTAAATCTGTTTTCAGGCTGAGTTCTGGAAAAGATGTGATAATTCAAGCAATAGACAACCTCTCTTTCGAAGGTGGTTTTAAGTATTTCATGGTTCAGGATCAGAAGATAACAGGCTTTTTTTAATCTGTGGCAGCATATACCACCTCATTATCTGGGTCCTTCAGAATATACCCTCATTTGGCACCGTAATTTGATGTCATGGGTCATTTTCGCTGTGAACAGTTTTCCCTTTTATCTCCTAATTTTGGATGTGTATTCTGTGAGTTATTCTTAGTGCATTTATACATGGCTTTGCTGATCCTTAGATCTTTTCCTGTGGGTCTGTTGATCCAAAGCAGTTATACAAGTGTAAGGGGTAGAAATCCTTTAAAAATTAGGCTTTAGTGTCTTTTTTTCTTGCCCTCTGCAGTGCCTAACTCATGAGACAAAGCACCTTGGTATCACAAACTGTCTGGAAATTGGAAAATAGGTTCTTCTGTTGAACCTATATGGGGGGATGAAATAATATGAAAAGCAGAAGTATAGTCCAAATGCTTCTAGATTTTTGTTTTACTGTGCCAGTATATCAAACCATTATTTTTGAGTCTTTGAGAAGAGTACATCTTCAGAAACTCAGGAAACTATAGTTTACAGAATAATATTTGGGTTAAGAAGTAGGATTTTGGGTTCAAGGTGTTAAGCCTGTCAGTAAACTTACCTTTTCACAGCACTTTGATAGCTAAAAAATAACTACTTTTATTTCAGTATTTCAGAAATTTCAGATATTTCAGTGCTTGGAGTATATCAAGGGTCTAGCTTTAGGCGAAAAAGTTTAGAATCCTTGTTAATAAGTATAGGTTAACTACTGATGTTTTTCTAATATGTTCTGGATAACTAGCACTGTATACTGATATAGGAGATCATCAGAAATTAAGTCAATATATACTGTGTACTCAGTCTCCACATACTGTAGCTGGAGTGGTTAAAAAACCCCATATCAGGATTAAAATATTAAGTTCAGACAGTTCTACATATGATGAATTCTGACAGTTGTAACAGCTGACCCTAAGATTGTCTCAGCTGGTCAGAGCGTGGTGCTGAGAGCACCAAGGTTGAGGATTCAATCCTTGTGTGGACCATTCACTTAAGAATTAGACTTGATGATCTTTCTGGGTCCCTTCCAGCTCAGAATATTGTCATTCAGTGCTGGATAAACTGCTGAGGTTTTGCTAGAGCTGTTCTTTTTTATTTAAATATTAACAAATTCCAGGTCTTAGCACTTGATTATGTTCTCTGTAGAGGTTATTTTATGCTCTGTAAGAAGTAATAATTAAAAATCCCATAAGGTCTAATTCAAGTATTTTAAGGACTTTTAGACTGAGACTACAACTAAGATAAGATCTCTCATTGTTAATATTTTTTAATTAAACAAAATAATAAAAATACATTTATTTAAAGTCTGAATTCTAAGTATTTTCAGCACAATGAAACAGTTCATTTGCTTTGCAGGTTTGGGATGGCACTAAATGTCCCTACCCCACATGGAAGGTTCCTGTAGAAGCAAAAGACCTGGAAGGAGAAAAAGTTCTTCTTCATCAGCTGAGAAATCTAGCAGTGGACATTCTAGTCTATGATAATCATGTACAGCTTGCAGAATCACTTAAGGTAATGCACAGTTTGGTATTTCATTCTTTTTGTGGCCTGTTTTCTGCTTAAAAGTCACTTCAGAGAACGCATCAATTCAGTTCTGTAATTAGTTTCATGTGCTTCTTTATCTTTGGCTGTATTTCCCATCCTTTTATTTGTTTGCAAAACTACTTCAACATGTATTAAACAGGCTCATTACCTGAAAATTGCCATGAAAAAATTCTTCCAGTTAAGCACTTCCCAGACACTGTAATATAATAGATAATACAATGAAAATAATGCACTCAGAAAATGTATTCTGTGCTTTAAATTATTTTAAAGTAATACAATGCAGTGTTAAACCTGTAGTTCTGTTAAAGACCCTTAATTCTAAAGTAAATAAAAGATTTTCTGTTCTATAAGCTTCTGCAGTTCACAGTGCAATCTTCATTTAGTACGTCAGTAATGTTGATTATGTTTAGATAGAGAAAACAACAACATAATTAAATATTAGATCTTCAGCAATACTGCCATCTTGCTTCTGAATACAGGAACTTAGCAAAGAATGCATCTTTCATTTCATGCCTTACTCTCTGTACTCAAGATCATTTTTAAGAAAACATTTACCAGAAAATAAAGGTAAGTGATAACCTTTTTTTATGCTGAGTCTATCAGCAGACATGAAATCATTTTGATAAATTAACACCCATTCATAAGTAAATTACAGATAGCAAAATAAGTGTACAAAATTGTGTAAGAATTCATAACAAAACTGACAGAAGTATTTCATTACTTACAAGTTCTCTTCCAGAATTTTTCTCTTGCTAACTGGTGTAAAAAAAAAGATGTTCTAGTGAAATGGTATGTTTTGAATATGAAGGAAAAAAAGTATTTTAATATTAATAAAACATATTTTCATGAATAGCTGATAATACTCCCTTGATTATTCTCCACCATTTATATTCGGGAGTTGAATCACATATTGAGCATGTGATATGTGGGATGTCCTCATCCTCTCTCTCAATTTTCTACTTCCTAACCACTTGCTCTGTCACATTTCTGAAGCGTTTTTACCTTTCCTGGATACTTCACTGTGTAGTAGAAGCTTTAATAATTTCAGAGGAAATTTGTAAGTGACTCCCCTTGACCTCCTGTGGATGTTTTTCTGCTTCTGGCTGTGTCCCAAGTTGCAATAGTTTCATTCATGCAAGCTGTAGAAGTTTCAAATTAGATAATTTTTGTACACCAGATTTTAGTTGCTTGTCTTAGTGGAGTTATCAAAGAAAATATGCTGACAGTTAAATTCCAGAAATGTTATTAATTTCAGATTACAACATGTAGGATTAATTGTATTTCACAGAATTATATATATATATGTGTGTGTGTGTGTGTATTATAAAATGTGGCGGGGGGGGCGGAACTCTCCCTAAAATGGAGAATTTTATTAATGCCTTTTAAATACTAGTGGAAATCATGTCATATCTTTAAAAAGTATAATTGAAATATGTATGATATTTTATTGAGTTCAGGTTCTTGTTATGCAAATTTTTTTTAAAAAATTCATTTATGTAGCAGTATAGAACTGGCAAGTGTTTAGGGTATCCACGTACACCTTCTCAAGTGTGATTAGATATTTTGCCAGTTTGTGGTTTCAGAAACAGTGAAAAGTGCACTATTTTTCAATTTTCTCTTCCACAATTAACACTTGCTTAGACTGGCCTTTTTTAATGTAAATTGTTACAGAATTGTTAGTTTACACTCTTGCCTGTTGTTGTGTACCATTTGCAGTGACAGTTGCAGGTTGGAAATGATATTTTATGTAGGAGCAATCTGTTTTTCACAGCCTTGATAACAAGAAGGGCAGATTTAAAAAAAACCCTGAAATACATGTTCTTATTTTAAAATTGTATCTGTAGGCACATGTTCAGACAAGGAAGCTCTGAGTAAATACTGTACGCCAGAGGAAGTGAGTAATATATTATAGGGAATTTTTGGCAGATCCTGGAGCACAGTGTCAGGAATATTGCTACAAGAGTTTGTTAAAAACTTATTGTTTAGATCGTGTGTTGAGAGAACGCTGAAGATATGAGCACTTTATCTCATTTTCTAAGACAATACTTAAAATGGAGAGAACTTTAGTTAAAGGTACGTTGAAGGTATATTGCAGTTGATACTGTCGACTTTTTTCCCCCTATATTTATTGGCTTCCCTTTCCAGCTGGGCAAGACTGTGGCTTTTCAGCATTTGGTGCCTTAACAGAACACAAAAAGAATTTTCAGAAATCTCATCTCTGAAGCAGATTATTACCTGGGGCACAAGGGCATGGCAAGACCTACAACTAAGCAAAGAAAAATTGTGTTCAAGGCTTTTGCTTGAATTTCCCTCTTCCTCTGGCAATGTACCTGGAGTAGATGAGGCTTTCTCATTACTGTAGGAACCCCAGCCTACAACTGTCTGGAATACAGTTGCTCCACATTCTTTAGCTTTATGCCAGTTTTCCAGAACTTCTCAGGGTTCACTGACTTTGCCATGCAGTTTGGAAATAGATCTGTGGCCTGAGTTTCTCCATCTGGAGCATTTTGCTTAGGTGGTAAGTATCAAGGTGAGTGAGTGACAGTGGTCAGCACAGCAGGGCTCCAGCAGGCCACAGCTGATCAGAGATTTCCTTATTTCTGTTTTTCACTGAATATGTGATCCAGTGCATTGCTCTTCTGGCTTGATACCATCAATTATGTGTTGCCTTGCATTTTATGAATAATGCAATTAAAACAATTAACTTTGAGCATACATATGGGTCCTAGTCTCATATGTAGTGTAGTAAGTGTAGTTTCACAGTATTTGCTTCATGTTACTTATCTTTAGATGTAGAATTTGTATGTTTTCAGCTGTTTCTCCCACCATGTCATGGCATGTCTTTCATAATAGTAGTTTGGACTAAGAAGTTTGCTTTCCTGTTGCCAGAATCACATTTTCAACATAAAACTCAAATGAGTCACTACATGGCTGCAATATCTAACTTCATATTTTTCAGACCTAGGTAACATTACTCCAACATGTGAGTTGTATTCTCCCCCCTTCTGTCTTTTTACTCATTGAAAAGGGAAAAAACCCAAAAGACACCACTTTTGAGTCCTTCAAACTCTTAAATGGACTTAAGTTGGTATTTCTTACTGCCCAAGCTGGTGTCCAAATGCCGTGTGTATGCTTTGTCTCATTTGCAGAAAGTTGTGCACTATTTACTCAGCAAAATTAGATGTTGATGCAATAAAAATGATGACAAACAAATCTCACTGAATATTATCAACCATAAATATAGGCAAAAAAATGAGTGCAGGTGAATTTGTTAGGTGATTCCTGTAGATAAAGACAGTTTCTTGTGTGCCTTTTTGGACAAGCATGAATATTTACCTACAATGACACACACTGCTGTGAATTTGCTGAATTCCAGTGTGATTGTGAACACAACCCTATCTGTTTCAAAATAATAATGAGAACTTCTGTGCTAAAAAGCTGTTCTAGTTAACTGGTTACAGGGAACTGTATATATGTCTTATTGCATTTCAGTTCTCCCTAGTCTTAACATGTATTCTTAAATAGCCATATTTGAATTAGACTGAAAATAGGGTGTTAGTATATTTTTTATATTACTGCAAGAAATGTTTTTATTCACTTTAATTTCACTTTTAAATGAGCTTCCTCTAAACGAGGTAGGTCATAAACAGAACTGTAAAGTCAAGTAAGGGGCTGGGTTTGTATTAGATTTTAGTAATGGATCTGTAAATCATGGTGTTTAATGTAGATCACATTTTCTTCTGAGTCAGGTATATAAAGAGCTCAATCTCCAGGCATTCTGTAAACAACAGAAATACAGTAATATTTTTATCCATAGCATCCACATTTGCTTTCTGCTGTTAACAGTAAGCAAGGCTGCCTCCCAAAGGAATCTATGGAAACAGCATTCTGTCCATCCAGGCATCTCTGTGCTGACGTTCAGAGCCTACCTTTTCAGTGTTTGGCAATGCTGATTATTATGCATCTCTTTTTTGTAGGTCAAAGTGATATTAAAATAAATAGTAAGATTTTCTGAAAAGGATCTAATAAATGTTTAGAAGATTATTTTATAGTGATGATAAATCTTGCAAAGTGAATGTTGCACTAAAACATGTAGTTCAGTTCACTTCTGTGTGAATTTCAGCACACAAGTTTAGATGTCAGACACAAGTTTAGATTTCAGTGAGCTCTCCTCTCCTATATTTAATTTTTTGTGTTTATGCATAGAGAAAATACTTACTTTTTTATGTACTACTTTTTAAAAAATAAATTTGTCAATTGAAATCAACTTTTTCCTGATGAAAATGGTATGTATTACTGTAGAAAAAGTAACCTTTTCTGTGTGACGTAGCAGCACTGGACCCTGTTAGCTCTTCCAAGCTGCCTCTTTTGAGATAAGGTGGTATGTGTTCTAATGTGTGCTAAACTTTCTTAGTTACCTACTCCGTGTAAGGGCCATCTGGAATGGATTTATTTCTGCTCCAAGCATGGGAATAAAGCACTGTAATAGTGCAGCCTTCTCTCTCAGTTAGGGAACAAAACTGCATTATGCAGGAAAAAGAGGAGTCTTTTAAATGCATCCTAAGTGATGCATCACAGCACATCATTGAGATGTGCAAGCAATGCTGCAAGCTCAATTTGGGCTAATCTCTCCAATACTTGGAGTTTTCTTTTTTTCCCTAATTTGATATTTGAACTAGTTCATAGCAAGTTTTTGCAACTTTTCCAGTCCATATAATATCTGAAATTTTGAAGTGTCAGTACTGGAGTTGTAGGCAAGGGTGTTGACTTGATCCTTTTAAGTTATTTTTGTCATGGGTAAAAGGTGCAATCTAGTTCTGCTGATTTTTGCCTCATCTTGTCAAACCAAAATTTCCTGCAAATTACTCTTGGCAGTAGGGAAGTAGTTTTACACTGTGTCATTTACATAAGGTTATTCCATAAGCAGAACTTAGGTAAGAACTAAGAAAACTTTCTCCAAAAGCATTTATCGTAGTCATTAGATTAGTTTTATGATATGAGTGTCCTTTGCTTTTTTGGATATTTATAATTAAGTGAAATCAGCATCTGGAAAGGGGAAGAAAAAAACCTATGGATAAGCCTCCCTTAACTGCCATCTAAATGCACAAGCTGTCCTGGTGGTGCTTTGAATGAACAAAATGAGCAGCCTACTAACAGTGCAGATCAATTAAAAGTCTTGTAAGAGCTCCATGCCAGAAGCAAAATAGGTGCAGGCTGAAGTGCACTTTTTATGTCCCTGCTGCCTCAATTGGAAGATATGCTGCCTTTTTCATGTGTGATGGTTGTTTAAAAGAGCAGTTTGACACCAGCATTATGTAGTCATAGTTTGTTCCTTAATACAGAGGAGGACTCTAGACACAGGTTGCTGCTCCATCTGCTTTTATGCATATATACGTGTGTTTAAAAGTGTTGTACTGTGGCATGACCAATCCAATCTAATAGGAATACTTTTTCAGTTTCCACTGGTTAAAGTTGGATCTGAAGCTGAAATCTGACTTAATGAACTGACTGCTGTAATATTAATATTAATTGAAGTAAATTTAAAGTATTTTGTCATTTCTGTCACGCTATTTAAAAGATGTTTAGAATTAATATAAAACCAGGTTGTTGAGTGTGTGTAGCTTGCCAGCTATTATCTGGATCTCAGATTATATATTTTAAAAAACATATTTGGTAACTGTGTAATTGAGTCTCCATTTTCTCTGCATTTAGAACAGTGGTCTTGGTTTTGGTTGTTTGGTTGGGTGTGTGAGTTTTCTTTGGGGAATAATGGGAGTAGTATTTTGAAATAAAAGCCAAGTTATAAAGATGTGTTCAGTGTTCACAACTCCATAACTTCCTTTTTAATAGGTGCTTGTATAAGTTAACCTAAGTCCATTTGTGTAACTTGACAAAACTGTTTCAGAAAACACAAAATTATTCTAAGCAAAACAGGAAGCATATTCTCCATATACCTTCATTCTCAGCAATACAGGAAACACATTCTCCATGTACCCAAGGAGATCTAACAGAGATAGGAAAAGTGCCAAGATCTTTCTAAAGCATACTGTCTTTTGTCCTGGTATTAAAAAAATGTTAGCTGTAATGTAAGATAGGATGGAGAACTCTGAGTAAGCAGATATGTTTGTATGTACATGTAAACATAGTAAACCATGCTCGATGATGAGCAGGAGGTCAGTTGCTAAAAAGGGATCATTCCCAGGACAAATCACAGGATGTTAGTCTCTGTGGGGCTGTGTTGGGAATATAGAAGGCAAGCTGTGCCCTCAGGAAAGGAATTTATTGACTTGTTTGATCTGTTTTCTGAAGCCTGTTTGAGAATTACATTTACTAAGAACGCTTATTCTGGGTCTGAATCACCCTTTGCTGCCAGTAAGGTTTTCTGATAAAGCAAAACAAACAGATCACACTGAGAAGTTTTGCAGTTTCCATACCTGAAAGTACTTAAAACCCAGCTGGGAATAACCATAAGATGTCTGTTCTAGTTGACTGCTTTGGGCACAAGAGTTGAACGAGGTAATTGCCAGAGGTCCCTGCCAGCTTCAGCTGTTCTGTGATTAAGTTAAAACAGGGAAGAGGCTTCACGAGCATTAGAATTTTCCATGTAAATAACTAACTTTGTGTTATCTAAGTGGAAGTTTCTTTTCCTTTCAGGTCGGAAGTTTTCTGAGAATTTACAGTATTCATACGAAACAAGCAAGTGCTGACAATGAAGATGTCTCACATATAGAATTTCATCTTCATGGTGGCACCTGTTATGGTCGAGGAATAGGAATCTTGCCAGAAAGTAATCCAGATGTTAAGGAACTAAAAGCGTAAGTATTATGTGTAGATGTTTGGTTTTCTCTAGATCATTCTTGAAAACTCTAGGCTATTGTAACAGCTGTACAGTTTAGAATTGTAAATGTATCTAAGAGTCAGAAACTCAGAACTGAACGTGTCTTTAGCACCACTAAGATGAAGAGTATTTGGAGGGATATGTAAATAAAGGCAATTTTTTTCAAATTTGAAGTACAGTAAGGATCAAGATTTCTATTTTAATTAGCTTAATTCTAATTATGCACATTTTTAAAAATGTGCATATGTGCTACTTGAAAGTGGTGAGATTTAAAGATGTTCAAAATGAAGCAGATAATTTACATTCTTTACTAAACTGTCTTACAAGGAATCAGAATCATTTAGGTTGAAAAAGACGTTTAAGGTCATCAAGTCCAAATGTAAGCCTTGTCCAAGTGCCCTACTAAACCATGTCTCTACGTGCCACATCTACATGACTTGAAAACACCTCCAGGGATGATGGCTCCACTACTTGACTGAGCTTCTTTTTCCAATGCTTGACAACCCTATCTGTGAAGAAATTTTTCTTAATATCTAGCGTAAACCTCCCCAGGCACAACTTGAAGCCATTTCCTCTCCTTCTGTCGCTTATTGCGTGGGAGAAGAGACTGACCCCACCTCAATACAACCTCCTGTCATGTTGTAGAGATAAGTGAAAAGGTCCCTGCTGAGCTTTGTCTCCTCCAAGCTAAACCATCCCAGCTCCCTTAGCTGCTCCTCGCAGGACTTGTGCTCCAGCCCCTTCTGCTGGTCCAGGTCCTATTCTGCTGAGCCTCTTCCTACCCACTCTGCCCTAGCCTGGAACGCTGCATGGGGTTGTTGTGACCCAAGTGCACTTCACCTTGTTGAGCCTCATACACTTGGCCTTGGCCATCAGTCCAGCCTGTCCAGAATCCTCTGCAGAGCCTTCCTATGCTCCAACACATCAACACTCCTGTGCAGCCTGGGGTCATCTGCAGACTTACTGAGAGCATGGCAGTGTCCTCAATCACCTTGTCCTCATCATTGGTAGAGATACTTAAACAGAACTGGCCTCAGTACTGCGCCTTGGGGAACACTATTTGTAAGTGGCCACCAGCTGGAGGTAACTCCATTCACTACCACTCTCTGGGCCTAGCCATCCAACCAGTTTTTTACCCAGCAAATGTCTACCCATCCCAGTCATGACAGCCAGTTTTTCATGGAGAATGCTGTGGGAAACAGTGTCAAAGGCTTTACTAAGGTAGAGGTAAACTACATCCACAACTGTTTCCTCATCCACTAAGCAGGTCAATTTGTCATAAAAAGAGATGAAGTTGGTCAAGCAGGAAGTGTCTCATAAAGCCATACTGTCTGTGTCTGATCCCCTGGGTATCCTTCACGCGCTACATGATGGCACACAGGGTGATCTGCTCCATCACCTGCAGCACTGAGCTCAGGCTGACAGGCCTGTAGTTCCCTGGATTGCGCCTCTGACCCTTATTGTAGATAACCAACTGCTATAAATGAGAGAGGGTGGCTTTTTGAGCACCTCTGCCAGCTGCCTCAGTATCCGTGGGTGGATCCCAGCCTGCCCCTTAAACCTGTGTGTAAGTGGTGTAGCAGCTCAGTGACCATTTCCTCTTAGATTATAGAGGCTTCATTCTGCCCGTCATCCTGTCTCCCAGCTCAGGGGTCTGGATACTTAGAGAATAATTGGTCTTACTGTTAAAACAGAGGTAAAGAAGGCATGAAGTACATTGGCCTTTTTGTCATCCTTTGTTACAGTTTCTCCCACATCCAATAAAGGATGGACGTTCTCCCTAACCCTCCTTTTGTTGATGATATATTTGGAGAAGCTATTTTTGTTGTCTCATACACCAGTAGCCACATTAAGTTCTAGTCAGATTTTCGGCACTTCTAATTTTCTGCCTGCGTTACTTCCTTGTAATCCTACTGAGTGATCTGCCCCTTCTTCCAAAGGTTATAAACTCTTTTTTCTTCCTTGGGAAAAGCTTAGTAACCAAAGTCCATATTCCATTATCAGGAATTCTGTTTCCAGAATAGTATATATTTCTTTTGGCACTATTTTATGTTCAGTATTCCAGAAGTGATTTGGAAAGTGTCTCATCTGCATCGATAATATCATCTCCTGAAACTTCTGGCTCAGTTGAGTTTTATGTCTCTGCTGGAACATATATGTCTGAACATTATACCTGTGTATTGATAATAAATAGGTTTCAAGTGTCTGTGTAATCCCATATATATATGTTTGTGTGTGTATGATGATATATAAAAGATTTCTCTAGCTTATAAAATATTTAGCCATTTATCTTTAGTTTCTTAGAATCTGTGGATCTGACAGACAGTCAGAATATGGAAAGCATGTGTTCAATGGACGTAGACAGCACTTTTGGCAATGTTACAGGTAAGAACAACTGAAAGCTGATTTTCTTCATATATATATATCTACAGTGAAGATAAGGTCACAGTTACTTCTTTTCTATGTGCTTAATGCTACTTTCATATTCAAAGCATTAGAGAATTCTTTCAGTTTATTAGACTGGAAATGTACATTACTCTTTCTGTCTTCTAGCACAAGCATTTCATATTACATGGAAAGATACTTTCGTAGGAGTTAGCGAATAAATGCTTAAACATAGATGGTGTTCTTAATCATACTATATTAGATCACAAAGCAGAGTTATGTAAGTGCCTCTCTCTGAAGGGTGATTCTTCAAGGATAGGCACTGAAAATGCTGCTAAATAGCTGCCTGTTGAGGAACCCTTCTTAAGCCATTGGATGGAAAATTGTGTCAGTGGCAGAGGTGTAAGGTGCACTTCCATGGAAGAGTGATGTCTTACAGACATTTCTACAGACCCCATATTATTTTCTGAATGGTGTTTTTGGCCCAGGATGAGAATAACTAAAAGGGAATTAAACTCTAAAGCTGGTTGGACAGTGTATCTTTTCTTCTAGCTTTTAAAAATCTGTGTTACTCAGCCATTATTAACGTAAAAACATAGGACATTTCCTGAAAGGATGCAAAAGTCAAGAATAAATAAGTGCTTCATGTCCAGTCCATAACTGATAATTTAGAAAACAATTTTGCACTTACTTACTGCACTCTCTTGTGTGTAGTAGAGGTTGTTCAGAGGAGGGATCAGGTAGTCCATATTGGTCTTAGAATAATGTATTTATGTCCTTGTCCAGGAGGATTGCAGGAGTTGAATACAATTTATGTCAGCAGATCATTCACAGTATACTTCGGAAAAGTGTTCACTTCGATAAGCATTCCTATTTAATGTATATACTAGCTTCCTCTCTGATATATTAATTCTTGGTATGCAATGTATGTCTCCTGCTTACTTTTGCTGGGTTTTTTTTGGTTTGTTGTTGTATTGTTTTCATACATTATTGGGATTTTCATTTTCATTTGTTCAGCTCTTGGTTTTGAGAGTGTTTGTATGTGCTCACGTGATAAAAAAGAAAAAAATGAAGGAAAATAATTAGGAAATTCTTCTTGATTTTAGATCTTGAGTTGCACTTACAGAGATGTCAGCAGTTATCTGTTACAGGTAGGTAACATTTTGACCTTAAGGTGAATTTTAATTTTACTAAAGAAGAAGATTAGTTTTGAAACATTATCTTAAAGGTTATTCTAGTAAGAGCTATCCAAGAGTATAACTGCATGTATGTTATATTGGGTTTATTTGTTTTTTTAAGGAATAGAGCATATTTGTATATTCTGCTTTCATTTGGTTTTTCTACATGTTGTGTTTCTGTACCCTGAAGTACACCATGCTCCCACAGTCTGATGTGATTTATCTTACTGACCATAATAACAAGCTGTATTGGTAAAACTAAGGCTGCAGCTGGGAAGGAAAGAAAAGTTGGAAGTTAAAAAAAAATGCATAACTGCAATTGCCATTTCCAGTATTACAAATATTATGGTGATTAATAGTATGGATGCTGCTTTTTCATCTCTCTGCGAATTGTTTTGCAGTATTAACAGATCATCAGGATTTGAGTAACACAGAACTGAAAACCATAACAAGCAGCCCAGCTCCTCAACAGTATCGCATTAGAGCAAAGCTGAGAACTTATAAACCTCAAAAGCTCCATCAGTCTGTTAAACTTCATTGCTCCAAGTGCAAGTCTTTGTAAGTGTTTCACACAGTATAGGTAACTAGGAATTGTTCTGCATGTTTTGGGATGCCTGCATTTTCAGTGTGTTTTCGACTTTTGTTTTGTGTAAGATGAGCTGAGTGTAGATATATATAATTTTGTGCAAAGAATTGAAACTCACTGATAATAAGTAGGAAACTTTTGAATCATCAGATGACTTCCATTTACAGAATCCTTTGAGTGCTTTCGAAACAATAGTTTTTCTCTATTTGTAAATGCAGCAGTAGTTTTTTTCCATACCATAGTTATATAGAAGTCTTTATTGCAGTTTTAAAATAGGATATCCGAAGATATATAATAGTTTCCAAATGAATTAATAAAATATCTGACTAAAGTGTGTCGTCCAGACAAGGCATCTTTTCTGGATCCAAAAATATCAGGGAAATCACACAACTTGAGGCTATTCCCTTGGGTCCTGTCCCTGGTCACCACAGAGAAGAGATCAATTCCTGCCCTTATTTTCCCCTCATCAGGAAATTGTAACTGCACTGAGATACCCCCTCGGTCTCCTCTGGGCTGAACAGACCAAGTGACCTCAGCTGCTTTCTTATACAACTTCCCCTCAAGACCCTTTACTATCTTTGTTGCCCTGTTTTGGACACTCTCAGAGACCCTTTACAACGTAATTGATTCTGTAATATTTGTGTAATTTGGATGGCCTGCACTGTTGCTTCTCTGTGTATGACAAGTGGAAATGCTCAAATGGTGCATTCCAGCAGGACAGGATAAAAACTGTGTAGTGCACAGTTGCAGATTTTCCCTGGACAGTACCTTTGTGAAGCTATTCTGGTCCTGTCCTTATTTTCTTTTTTCTCCGTTTTATCTGAAGTTTATGTAAAGTCAAACAGACTAAGCCATAAAACTTGAAATTGTATAAGTTTATGTAGTTTTTTCACTCCAGTGAAGTGGTATGCAGTTCATGGCCTTTTTAAGGCCCAACTGAAATCACATAAAGCTGATAGATTTGGTTTTTCATGGATTTTCATTTGTGCAGGATGTAGCCACTCGGCTGCCTCTGCTCCTAGGTAAGTTAGCATATGACTTAGCATTTTTATTAAGATGGAAAGTCATAATATACAACTCTTTAAGTTTAAACTGATAAAACAATGAGCATATTTTTCCTGTATGTACTTTAACTCTCATGACTGTATTCTTATATTTATTTGGAGTACTGTCATCCATGCTGGTAGATTGCCGAAGGAGAAGCTGTTAGAACATACTTACTCAATTTGGTTTCAGGCAAGAAGTTCCAGATAGAGATGCCTTTGACTTAATTTTACATGACTCGGCTGGTACTGCCCCAAACCCAGAATTGCACAATACATCGTGGTATGAATCTGTAACATGGACTACACAGGACCAGAAAAAGAGAGAAATAGCCATCCATTTTGTGAAGCGTGATGAAATGCTTCAACATCCTGAAGACACCTTGCTTATGATAGAAGGTAAGGTAAATTGCAAATATACCAATTCTTAACTGCACTGTGTCTACTCTGTGTATGTGTGAAGTAAAGACATGTTGAAGTTATATTCACTGTAAGTGGTGATCATCATAAAGGCATCTTAAAAGAAAAACTGAGCTGGAACTATAAGTTACTGTTGTGCAAACAGGAGATGGTAGTCTGTGAGGGTGTTGTAAGATGCTTCTATTTTAAAACTATACCAATATTGTTTATTGTTGATTATGCTAAAATTAACATCTGAATATGTTTGGTTTTTTTCTAGCTATGCTTACTAGTTTTTCAATTCTGATTTAAAAACTAGCCAAGTCTTCTAAACAAGCCTATTTTTAGTATTGATGTGGAAAGTTTTGAAAGGCTTCTGGTAGTACAAGCCTCCAATTAAATTTGTCAGCCTCTGGATGTCAGTGTTGTTTCAGATTAATAGAGCTTCACTTAGTGTGAGTTTTTTTGGTTTGGTGTGGTTTTTATCAGATTTCCTCAGGAAAGAGAAGCAGCCACTGATCTTTAAACAAGAATATTTAGCAAGAACACTGCTGAGGAATTTTTATATAATAAAAATAATAAATTGCATGTAGCACCATTCAGATTTCAAAAAAAGTCTTCAACTGTGCTCAAGTAGTGATGTGAATGAGTGAATGTAAGTCAGGTGGTCCTTTGTGTGAGGGTCAATGACAAAACCCATTCTGTTTTCTGCTTTCTTTTAAAATGAATTAGTTCTGATAGCTGCTTTATTTCTGATATATTCCCAGCTGACTTCAATCTAAACTTTTCTTTCTTAAAAAAAAAAAAATCTATTTCTTCTCCATTTTCCTAGAACAGCTGAGCAATATAATTCGATAAATTTATTTTCAGATATTAAAGTGTCCACAACTAAGTATGTCTGTGTATGGATATGTGCATATAAAAGGTCAGCTTGGTTGCTTTGATTTTTCCCTAAGAAAATGACTAGTAAAATCATAGCAATTATATGAAAGTGATGTTAACTAAGTACAACCTCTTGGTTACAGTGTTAGATATGAGGAAGATATTAAGGCATCTGCTTTGATAAATGTCTACCTGTGTTTCTTAGTTGAGTTGTTGAGTAAAAGTGAGAAGGTATTAGGCTATTTTTGAGTTTTTGATAGTGAAAATCTGTTATTGTTGAAGGGCCTGAAATCAGCTGAGAAATCTAAATTGTTCAATTTATTTCTGACTACTGTTTAAGAAACCATGACTTTTTTTTGTTTTTTAATAGGTGGAACACTAAAAGAAATCTGGAAGCTTGCAAAAAGATTTAAGTGTGTTATTCCTGTGAGATCCACAGAAGATGATCTTGAATTATTAGATCTTTCAGCTCCTTTTCTTCTACAAGGGAATGTAAAATATTATGGGTAGGTTAAAAGTTTTTGTTGATATTTCACTAGTTGCAGTAATAGATAGCATTTTCTTCAGTAATTCAGACTGCTGTGCTTCAAGGGATAACTTACACAAAGATTGTCTGTAAAATACATAGCATGATCCACACAGTACTGACATCGGGGATGAAGTGCCGTATCATTTGTTGCCTAGTATCAGAAGACTGACTGCAGTTTGGCTCTTGATCTGTAAATCTTAAGCCCTTAATTACACAGCACCACAGCACTTCAGTTTCAGTCTTGGTTGGTGCGTGGGTAGGGCAGCGTGCTGTAGAAATGGAAACGCACATGCAGTGCAAAGTACCTGAATACCTCCTCTACTCCAGATCTTCTGTTTTGTGGTGTCACTTAGACTAAAGTCAGAACATGTTGTTTTTTAAACTGTATGCTGAGGTTTTATATATATATATATATATATATATGTACACAACATAACAGATAATATTTAAATAGAGATCCAGAAAATAATCTCAGCCTGTCAATTTACAGCTCATTCTCTCTCTTAGTGTTGGGAAAGCTTGAGGTTTGGAAGCAGTAAGGGATTTTGAATAGCCTTCTCTACCATTTGTAACTTATTGTGGTCCACAGCACTGCAAAGTGCCTTACCTGTTTGTGGATGTCATTCACTGTAGAGATGACTTCAACAGGTTTCTGAATTCCACAGTTCCAAAGCTGTGAAATACAGTACCCACACATGGGTCTGGTATGTGTGATCTGCCATGCAGTGTAGTGTGATCTGCCATGCAATGCCGTGTTCCTGCTCAGTGGGAGCTGTCCAGCAGTGTGTTTCCCCAGTAGTGCCCAGCAGCATGCAGCTACTGAGCTCAGAAATACCAGTCTCCTCCATGCAAGCTACTGAGCCCTCTCTCTCAGCAGTTCAGGCAGAGCACAGTGCAGTGGGGTGCTCTGCTAGGTCTGCAGGCAGAAAAAAAATTTCTATGCAGAGATATTCCATGTTTCATGTGAACCCTAAAGTTTCCCATAAGGGCCATCCATAAAATGAATAAAGGTAATTGTTTCTCTCTGTCATATATAGTTTTGACCTTTCCAGATATTGCTGTCTATAGCTTTTTTTTAATAAAGGCAGTATATGGGTACTCCTACTGGGACAGGATCTTCACCGATACAAAGTATTTCTGCTTGCACTTTTATAATCCATATATTTCCCCAGCTACACACAACTCACCTTCAGACGTTGTTGTCTTTTCAAATGGGTGGACTGTAAAAGTAAATGGTTTATAAGATATTCTATGATTGCTTATTGGATATTTAGGAAGGATCCTCACAAGTCATTTCTGTCTTTCTGAGCTCATTACTGTCATTTCTGAGCTATGTTTCGTGCACATTTTGATCAGTGGCATATACTTAGCAAAGTCCACAAAAGATTCTGTATGGTAGAATTGTGTGTGTGCATTTGCATGTATATTAATTTATATATAAAAATAAGCACAGACACTGCATATAAAAAGCAAAATTTGCAGTTATGTTACCTTATTGGAGTTTGAGTGGGTTTTTTAAAGGAAAAAAGTGACTTGACTTTATATCACTTAAGCAGAAGTAGTTTTACTGATTTTTATGACATGCTTTGCATATAATTCTAAAAGATAATAAATGTTTTTTTCTAGTGCTAGCTGTAATATACTAATACAGAAGCTTAATTTGGAACAAATAGTTTTGTTCTGTAATTTCATTTCTTGAGGCAAATAAGAGCAGCTCTGAAAACAGTTCTTCATATTTCCATCCACTTGCAGCATTAGCTTACTATGTCACATGTAAAATTTATAATAATTGGTGTAAATACACTAGTAATAAAATAGGTTTTTTAACACCTCTTAGTTAATATTCTCAACATAGGCAAAGCCAAATTTCTCCTCTAGCTCTGTAATGGTTTTAGAGTGTGCTACAAGTTCAGATTCAATCCTACTTTTACAAAGTGAGAAGCGGTGGCATATGAACATACATTTGGCAGTGTAGTGAGCTTGGAATCTTCAAATGGTTTTGGTTGAAAGGGACCTCTCATGATCATCTAATCCAACCCCCTGCCTTGGGCACTGACACCTTGCACTACACCAGGGTGCTGAGCTCCATCCAGTCTAGTCTTGAACACTCCAGGTACAGGGAATCCACAGTGTTTTCTGAACAACCTGTTCCAGTGCCTCAGCTCTTTCTTTGTGAAGTGTTTCTTCTTTCTGCACAATCTACATCTGCCCTCTTTCACTTTAAAAATGTTGCTCTTTGTTCTTCACTACAGGCCCTGGTTAAAAGTCTCTTTCTGTCTTTCTTACAAGCCCCTTTTATATATTGAGAGGCCACAGTAGGGTCTGCACGGAGCTCTGTTTTCTAGGCTGAACAATCCCAGCTCTCTCAGCTTTGATGTACAGTTTTATTCCTGTCTAATCTCTGAAGTGGTCTTTTACAGATTTGTTTCTCCTCATGGATAGTTCAAAAACAACAGTAAGGATTTTGTTGTGCTCTAAAGCTGGTGTGTCTGGTAAAACAGTTACTTCAAGCAGCAATAGAAATACTTCTGCATTTCCACTGTGTAAGAAAATCAGTTTTGTTTTTTTCTGTGCAGAACACTTCTAGTACAAATGCATCGGTGTTTAGTTAGTCTCAATATCTTGTTTTAAATGCTAGGTGCAAGCACTGTTCAACTCCAAAGCCTATGAAGAATCTAAGTTCCATTGCAGCAGAACAGCAACCATCATGGGAACCAACCGAAATAGCACAAGGTTAGCAGACGTGATACTGTCCTGAAATACTTCTGTGCCTTGATTCTGAAGTGTTGATGTGAAATAGTTTGATTTGCAATAGTTCTGCGTTGCAGTTTTGTACAGAAAGCATGTAATTATGGTCACGTTGAATATGGTGCTGTAAAATTCATTCACCTTTTACCAGTTGAAATAACATATTTACATTTGGAACTATTGCAGTATGAATTAAAGGATTTTATATGTTGACAAGTTTCTTCTGCCATTGGTATCAGCAGTAACACTTATGATAGTACAGATGTCATGAATTTTTGGTTGTAGATGTTACTTTTAAACTGTACATACTTGCCGTCCTAGAAGGTTGCTTTTCCTTTTGTAGATACTGTTTTTCTGACCTGCACTAAAGACAGTCATTAAATAAGACTCGTACAAGTTAGACTTTTATCTTCTGTAAACTTCATGTTCCTGAGAGTCTGCAGGAAATAATAGTCAAATGAATTACGCCACAACAATTATGTGTATTCTGTGCTTCATGAGTTCCTTGTGCTACTATATGCAGTCAGCATGTTAAAATGATGGAAATTGAGTTTAAAACTTTACAAAGCATTAAGGAAAAAGAACATTTGCATGTTTATTAATTCATGTTCTCATGTATTAAGTTGGAATATCTAGCAGTGTATAAGTTGGGTAAACACTTTCTAAAAGAAGAAAATTATTTGAGCAATACAGTGATCTTCTTAAATAAACTTTCATAATTGTATCCTGTTATATAATTGTAGTATATAAGTGACGGTGATTGACATTTAATTCTCAAAATGCAAACAACATTAACTAATGCTTCCTGACAATTACACTATTTTACGTATATTATTCTTCTGTCAGCTGTATTTTCAGGCTAAATTACAAACCTGCAAGTATATAAAATCAGTTGAACATAAAATGACTACCAGTTTAAGTATGTGTACCCAGAAAAGACTGATGCAGAGCTGCAGTAAGTTTGTCTGTTTCAGTTATTTTATGTTTGCAGCATGACAGTTACTGCTGCCAGTGAGAAAGTGACTGTAGTCATTTACTTACACTGGAATACTTTTGGAACTGCCAGCAAAGTTTTTCTGAATAAGCCTGGTGGCTTTTGCTACATGATATCAAATAAACTGTTTTCCTCAGAAGATAGTTTTCAGATGGAATTCTTACTACCACTGAATTAAGAGCACCTTTCCTTTAATCTTCCATGGATAGAAGAAAACAGGAGTAGGAGGATCCTGCTAAGGTGGGATCTAAGATCGAAGCAAATACTAGCTTTTTGTTTACTAGCATGGGAATAAGTACTTAAAAATCTTTATGTGGTTTTATAGGCTTACCTATTAAAGTGTTTCCAGGTGAATTGCAGTGTGGTCTCAAGAGATAAATGCCATTCTGCTGTCAGACATCAGACCCTCTATGTTTTGGTCTTTTAATTTATACTTCTAATGATAGCACTCAAAGTCAGTTACTATTAAAAGAAGGATATTGGCAGCTCGAGTTGTTATAGTTTGCCTTGCATATTCTCTCAGAGAAATAACAATTTTTCTTTTCTTCAGTTTTAGGTATTGAACTGCTCCAGTATGTTTTTATTATGAAGTTTACACTGGTTGATGAAACAGGAGCACTAAATGCATACCTTTTTGATAATGTAAGTAAATCTAAGTAAAGGTAGACTCTACAGATGATGTGAGTTTCGATTTTATTTGTTTTTAAAATGGCAAGTGTATGTGCACAAATATTCATTCTATGTTACCTGCAGTGTTTTGTGGGAATAATTATAATGCTATAAGGTTGTTAATGCTGTACAGAGTATAGAATATTAAAGCATAAAGACAAAACTGGAGCTTGAAGATAGATTATTCGGTATTTCCATAAACTTTTATACATTCCTGTGGCTGAACTTCTCTTTTATTGGCAATGTTAAGTTATGCAGCCTGAATGCTGTGTGAATGATAGGAATGTTTCAGGCTTTATGCAGCTAACTTCTGCATCAGTTTAAAATATCATTACCACTTTTTTAACTCTCGGTAGAATCTCTCCATTCAGTAATGCTTGATTTGTGTTTCACATGATCATGAGGTGAGGAGGCCCTCTTTCCCTAGGCAGCTATATCTGTACAGATGTTTATCTTGGATTTCAGAAGCAGTTTATTCAACTACTTATTAACCTTCAAATTAACCTATCTTCAGTTTTCTCTGAAGCAACTTAGGACCATTCCTGCTACCTGAGACATTGAAGGTGTGATGGTTTTCCTGTCACGGCAATGTGGGTGTGACAAAATGAGATGGAAAAATAATTTAGTGGGATTTTTTTTCTGCACAGCAGTGTTGTTTAATGTTTGTGTATCTGCACATTTTCCTCCATTATATTAAATTACTTTGAATGGGACTTTAAAGAGAATACTCTTCCTTGTTTTATTTTTAAGACTGTAAGTAAAAATAATATCAGAAAAAATCATGTTTTTTCTTAAAATAAATGGTGTCTTAACAGCAAAGGAGATCAAAAACTGCAATCCCAATTTCAGCCACTCATCTTTTCCTTCTACTGTCCTTTTTCCTTTTTATATCAAGAAACTAAACTCCAAAAGGAAGGTGGGGGAAAAGATTTAAACCATCTCTTGATGCAGAATTACAAAAATTTTTACTTCAGGGTAGCTCACTTTCTTATCAGATACTGCTTAGTACTACAGTTTAGCTGCAGGAAAATACCCACGGTTTCTTCTGAAGTGCCAGCTGCTCACATTCCTGCTAGTGGTACTTCAAAGACAAGCCAAGAGTTTCCAAGCCTAAACTCCAGTCCTTTAGCACCACCTGAGAAGGAGCTGGGCTGCTTTGAAGTGCAGCTTTACATTAGCTTCCATAGGAACTTCCATAGGAACATAGTGCTTTTCGTTCCTCCCCTCCTTACAGAAGAAGTCAGTGAAGGAAAAAAATGAAAATTTTCTATAGGCAGAAGAAGACTGAAGCGAGAGAAGAGAATGTTATCTGTTATTTCTGCTGCTGGATGATCTGCTAACATCTGATCATTGCCATTACACATCATACAAAAATTATACAGAGGCAGATTATTCTGTATTTGTATCTTTTAACAAAAAGTGAGAAATTACAAAAATTTCACCTCACTCAGAGAAGTTATAAGATGATGAGCCTCTAGAGATCTAAAATCGGTAACAAACTTGGAAAGGATACACTTGAAGTTTTTTCAGTCATGCTTACTGTATGTGGTTTAATAACACACAGAAAATATTTAACATTTTAATGTTCATTTATTATTTTCTGTCTCCATTCAGAAGTGTACCCCCACAGCATAAGCCTTTTCTCCATAGTTTCTAAAACTGCCGAAAAATGAAACTTGCACTAAGAGAGTTCCACAGATACAAAGCCAGGTTGCAGTGCTCCTTGTTTTCAAGTGAATTTTTTCCTGTCAAGATGTGAGGGACTATTCAGGGGGACTGACCACCCTCTCTGGCCATAAGATTGTCTGATACTGTCTGGTTATAGAGGTTCATGAGGAATATCTGCCATTATGCATAGAGACCAGCATGTGTGCTTTCTGGGTGGCTGTAGTCCCTAAATATTATGGGGTACTGAAAAACAGACTGTTAATTTTTTCGGACAGTTTGGGTTTTTTTCTGTATCCAGGCAGTTTTTTGAAATAACACTATTCTTCTGTTGTGTTACCTGATTTTAGATTCCTAAAATAACATGCAATCAAGATCCTGGCTTATGATTTCTTACACTTATTTCAACACTTCATATTCTTCTCTTTTCTTTCAGGAGAAGTTTTTCCAAATTCCTGCCTCTGAAATCTTAACTAATAATTTTCTTCAGCAAAAGATGCAGATGACCATGAATACACTCTGTCCTCCAGGAAGAAAATTAGGTCAGCTTGCTGTTACTTTAAAAGCGGGGTGGGAAGGGGTCTTTCAATCTGCTATTGCATATGCAAAGTCTTAGAATTCAAGTTACGTACAGGCAAAACTCAATACAGGAAAATGCTGGAGCCTGAAAGCAGAGTTCATATTAATTTGTTCTGAAACATGTTTTCATATTAACTCTACCTTTGAGAAAGAAATTATTCAGTAAATTCTCATGTAGCATGCAGTTGCCTGTGAATACAGTCATGCCTGTGCAGGCACTAACATGCCATCTGTATTCATATGGAAGTTAACCAGAACACCCTCATACTGAATGTCACAGCATGTTAAGGAAAACAGAAAGGAAATTCAGCATATGGCACGTGCTTTGGGTGATATCCTGCTTTTGACTGCACCTGCTGACTTAGAGCATCCCTTGCCATGGGAAATACCCATGGAAATTGAGCAACTGCTTAATCCAAATCCATTCACAGAGATTTCTGTGCAGTGCATATGTTGTGGCAGAAAGTAGCTCTGCCTAAACTTCACATGTCCAAGGCAGATGGATGTGCGATGCAGCTCCAACCTCCAGAGCATACTCCAAGTACATGGCTGTCAGTGACCGCTGCAATCACCCTGGAGTCTTTGCCATACTTAGATAAAGTTCTCCTGTAATAAACACTGTAAAGGATTTTCCCTTTGAGACCAGTGAAATTCTCTCATTGAAACATATGGAGATTAATTTTATTATTGGAAGGTCTTTACATCTGTGTATTTTATACTGTGGCACGACTGCTGGGTCCAAGTGTTTTGTGGAATGCTGGTGCAGGGAGGACAACTCTTGGAAGAGTGTCACTGAACACCATTTCAGATCTTGTGGGAAACTTACAAGATACCACCTGGAATTTCAAAGTTAATAATTAATTTTTTTTCTTATTAACTTTTGTATACATTTAGATATCCTAGTTAAGACCTTGCTCAAGTTATACTTGCCTCCTATAAAAATCAGAAATTAATATTGACCAGTAATTTGAATTTTGTTTGTAGGTGACTTGCCATGGCTGGAATGCTTCATCAGGTCCTATAATATCAGAGATGAAATGAAAAATCAAGTTTATTACCAAATTTTTGACACTACGGTTGCTGAAGATGTTGTATAGTCATGTGTTGCTAATTGGAAGTAGTCCAGTAAGAATCAGTTTATGTGTGGGGCTGGGATCAGAGGCTGTATTAAAAAAAAAAATCTTTGTTCCTTTCTTAGGAATTCAACCTGTTTTTTATGAATTTTTAGTTTATGTATGAATAGGAATGGGAATTAAACTTTGATATGTTTGCTGTTTTCCTGGCACGTGACTTTTTGATCTAAAGGCAAGTGGAGGTGCTTGGTTTAGGTTGATGAAAGCAATCTATTTTCCATCTGTCCTCTGAAAAGGCAATGATGAGATTACTCTAAATTTGTGAATTTTACTCAGAAAAATATGATCAGGATGATGCTATGTGTTCATCTTTGTATTAAATTATGTCAACAGAGGCAGAGAGAAAGAGCTCTTCAGTGAACTCAGACTATGTTGTGCAAGCCAATATCACTGTTCTCAGTTTGACAGGGAGGTTGGTTTTTAGAGACCTCTTTGGTTTTGTACTGATAAACTCCTCCTGTTAGTAGCACTCAGGTAACTGCTATATGTACCAGTTACTGTAGATTCTGATGGGGTTGTGAACATGACCATGTAGTGATTATCACTAAAATTAAAGTCAAGCCATGAAAGTAAGGTAGTGTAAAATTGTAAAATGAATATTGACATTTGGTAGATGGTAATGATTCTGAGGTGGCCTTGTTGGGTATCAAAGTTGTCAGTATGTTTATTAGCTGGGTCTGTGTTTTCAAAGGCCTTTTCCATCTTATATACTCAGATTGTGTGCCTAAATTTAGAGGTACAGAACTGGTCTGGTGCTATCATGCATTGAAAATTCTGTTGGACTAGAAAATTATGTGGTGGTTTTACTTTGCATTCAGAAGTCTCTAGGACAAGTTCAGGATAATTAATGTAGAAATCCCTGTCAAATCAAATGCTTTCCATCAGAACAAAATTACTTAGTATTTACAGCAGCTGTTTTTAAAGAATTTCAGAAGCAAGATGGAATATTTGTAAGTAAATTATTATTTTGATAGTGGGTTACTTTTTTTTTTTCATTTTTGAGGGCCATTTAATTATGCAGTTTGTTTTAAAATTTCATATATCCTCTTGTTAATTTTCTGTAAAAAATTATACTGGGTTTATATGTCATAAGCCAGGATATTGTTCTTTATTGATTGGTGTGTAGGGACAACCAATATCAAAAGTGGTGAGTGCATATTTCCTTTAAAAATTTCTAAAAAATAAAAATATTTTGGAATTGAAACAGCAGTTTATCAAAGAGTCTACTGACTACTGACTTAAGAAAGTTGTTTGGTTTGGTTTGTTTTGTTTTTTTTTCAGAAATGCATCAACAAAAAATAGTTGCAACAAATGAATATTTTAAAGCTTTAGACACTGTCCATGCCCAAATGTTTTCACAAATTAGAAGTTAAATTGAAGGCAATCTTCCTTGCTTTTATTTTATGTAGGGTAAGAAAATGTGAATTTCTATTTTTAGATTTTTGTTAACATCTCTGAAAGATACTGATATTGTACATTTTTTCTAAATAAGTCTTCGTAAAGTAATAAATAAAAAGATGTTTTGAAGTTCAGTGTAAAATAAATCAATTTCATCACATACCTCATCTGAGGTCCCTGCCTAAAAAGTCTCCATATGCATCACATGATTTTTTTACTACTGAATATTGTATTAAAATGTTTAGTAAAGATTTCTGCAAATAATTACCTTTTCTGGTATTTGACTTTTAATTTCTATTTCATAACTGTGAAAACTTTGTCATCGGTAGCCTTCATCCAACATAATGCTCCAAAGCAATGTGTAGTTTGTTGGATTAAAATGTACATGTTAATTCTTCTAAATCTAAATGCATAGAAATAAATTAATAATTATATATTTGTTCATACTAAAGATCACTGTATAAAAAGGAATTAGTGGACAGACATTTAAAAATGTGTCTCATTCATAGCCTTTGTATGGAGCAGTGGAAATCACTAAGGTGGGACTTGAACCTTTGTTACCTGTCCTGGTCAGTGCTGAAGAGCTGTGAGTGTCTGACTGGTGGATGAAATCCTGGGAGTGTTGTGTCCTGATCGTGCAGCACCCACAGGCTCTGGCTTCTGAAAGATGAGCATCTCAGGCAGCAGTGACTTCTAGCCATTACTTAAAATTTCCTTAATCACAAATAAAAGGCTTATTTCCTTTGGTGAGTTTCTTGACTAGATGTATGATTTCAGTTTCTAAAACATTAATAAGAGATGAAATGTCTACTGTAATACTTTTTAAATTAGTGAAATATATAATTTAAAGACACTTAAAATCTGAACCAATAGGAGATTGGGTTAATACTGGTACACTAAGATCCAGTGAAAACTCCAGGCATGTCTTGCTGGTTTCACGTCTTTCTTCCTCCAGATACATGCCAGCATACAGGAAAACTGAATCAAAACACCACCTTCAAAACATCACCTTCCTACTAGAAAGGGAAATTATGCATGGAATCTGAAGTACATCACATACAGCAGGGTAATCAAGGGAGGAGAATATTTGAATATAAAAGGAGGAGCTGTGAGGGTAAATAATAGAACTATAAAAGACCAATAGAGGAATGTGAACCTATTAATTGCTCCAATTACATGGATAAGTGCAAAAAAAGTGAAAAAATTGTAATAAAAAAAAAAGGTATTTTCAGGGAAAAAAGAAAACAATAGATTTGGAATAGTGTTTTTAGGGGTGACTGTGTAATTTGGCTCCTTGAAGTCTGTGTTTTAAGGGATTTTAAAACTTAAGGACTTTGGAAGTCATTCCAAATTGTGTTGAGTTTAGGCTCTTGGGCACGTCATACTCTTGGAACTCCAGCTGGAAAGACAGAATGTAAATAAATAACATATGGCAGAAATAAAGAGGCATTCCTGGTAGGTGACCTGCTGTTCAGTAGTGATTGAACTTTCTCATCAGCTTTTGCAGTTATGGGATCCAGAGATTTACAGACAAGACTGTGAAATGCTTAGCTTAATGCTAATCCTTTGGCTACAGAGCAGCAGGAATTGGGATTGTAAGAAGGACAGTGGAGCCCAGAGGATAGAAGCTGAGGTTTGCAACAAAAGGAAGAGGGTTTATTGTCTTAACAGGGATGAGTGCTTAGCTTTTCAATACCACAGCGTTCCAGATCACGAGAATTTATGTACATTAGGTCACTTTTTGGCCAAGCCATTGCACTGAGATGTAAAACTGGCAGGGACTGGGATACTACTGTATAGGGCAAGGCCAAATATTTAAATGGAGTTGTGAAAAAATTAAGCAAATACATGTTCAAGTTCTTGCAGTGATACATATTTTCAAGTTCTTCAGGTGCAATGGGACCACTACAAAAAATTTTGAGTCAGTGGAGGAGAGGAAAAAAAAATCCAAATAAGAATTTACTTCAAGTGTTATACAAAGTGTACAGTGAATATTAAGAATTGGGGAAAAAAAAATTAGCGTAAAATGGAGACAGAAGGAAAGAACAATTCCAGAGGATAATAATAAAAGAAAGAAGTGATAGAGAGCCTTTATGAGACAGTTTGCTGCAGCTCCTGTTCACAGAATTTCCTGTACATGAAATTCCCAATAAGAACTATGGCTTGAGCAAACATTCATCTAATGATGGAATACCAGATCCAAAGTGCTTAAAAAATGTAGAGCAAAATTACGCTACGATTAATGAATTCATATTTGTGGTAAAGCTATGGGTGGACTTCACCCCAGAACAATGTGCTACAATGTGTGTTTCCTTGTTTTCTGCTGCAACTTTGATACATACCTACAGTGGTGTCTCCATAAAACTGTTTCGGTACCCTCTGTCTACATAAGCAGTGCAGACTGAAAGTCTAGGAATAAATCTACATTTAGTAGATACTTGTTTTAATCTGAATTTTTTACAAGGATATATGCTGAATGGGGAAATACATGCCAGCAAAGAAAAAGGTTTTGGGTTTTGGTTTTGGGTGGGTTTTTCTTACATCAACTGTTCTATTACACAAAGCTTTAAGCATAACTTTGTTCTATACCTTCTACTCTCTGTATTTGCAGCCTGTGGACTGACACTGCTAAACTGACACAAAATAATACAGTTTTGTACAAGCCACACCTTTAGAACTGAGTCCATATTCAGCTGTAATTTCAAAGGCCAGCTATCAGGTACCTTTGAATTATGGAGGTGTTACTTCACTGAAAGGAATTCTCTGTATAGTGGCAGTTGATAAGTGTGGCTTGACTTTTTTTGTTAAAAGAGCAGTGAAACTGAAACTGAAATCCGCTGCTGGAAAAGATTTAATTACAGATTTTCTTTCTTTTTTCTTCTGTCTACAAGTGAGGCCTTAAGCAATTCAAAGCCCCTCTGAAGCAATGTTTGAAGTGACAAATACAATCAGTTGCTGACAGGATGTGTGTTTACCAAAAGGGCTCTATTGTTTTTAACCAGGGGTGGGTAAGGGACTTTCACCACCCAGCTGTCTTAAATGCTGTCACTCTGACATACATTCATTTGCTACTCCATCTTGAAGGATACACTTTTCCTAACATATTTACTATGCTAAAAGAGTAAAATCCCATTAATAAGCATGGAGACATTGGAGTGACTGCGTTTGACATAAGCCCGGGATACAGAGATGTCTGAGGCCATCTGGACATGCTGCCCTGTGGTCTCTCCTGTCATGCAGAGGTGCCCTGGTATGTGTACTGTGGTGTGTCTGGTTCTGGTCAGGACAGGGGGAATTTATTTGCAGTAGCCAGGAGTGGGCATGGCTGGGATACAGATCTTATTCTGTACCACTTCACAGTACTGCCAGGGGTGGGGGAAAGGGACTCTGCTGAGGAGAGGTTCCTTGCAGTGGAGTAAGCATGGCAGAGCCCCCTCTGGTCTACTATTGGGGATTTTCTTCCATGTGCATAATTTCTTTTCTTGTACCCTCTGTCATTAGTATTGTTGCTGTTACTGTTCATTTTCTTGTTTCATTACTGTTTCCAGTAAATTGTTCTTATCTCAAGTTGTGACCTTTGCCTTTTGTGTCTCCAATTCTCTTCCCCATTCTGCTGCAGGGGACAGAGAGGGGAAAATGGGGGAGTGAGAGAGAGTAGAGCATGGTCTGGAGAGTCTTGATGGGGCACTGAATTGGGAAATGCCATTCCTGAACCATGACCTGTGTGTAAGGTCTCAGTGCCCAGAAAACTGCATTTGACTTAAAGGGAGACATCTGCTTCCATTATTTGCTGTTTTGTTGAGAATAAACCAAACAGCCTTAAATTAAGGAGAAAGATAAAGAATTGCTTTTTCCCTACAGGTCAGTCTGCATTTGTTTAGCAATGTGCTGTGGCTTGGGTCTTTCTTGCAGGAAACAGAAGCAGAAAAGAAAACTGCGAAAGCTTTGTTTGGAGGGTTGGGAAAGGTCAGAAGTTACACATGAAAGAACAATGAGGAATGAGGAGTGAGTCTTAAATATCTAACGTGGCAGTTCTATAAATCAGAGACTGTACCTTGCAAATCCTAATGCAGATCTGGCGACTGCTGTGCTCTATATGATTTGATACTAAATAACATTTTGAATATTATTCCAATCTGTTGTTAGTGATTAATTTGACTAATTCAAAATTATATTTCTAAACAAGTTTAATTCCTCTGGGTCCAGTTACAGGAAATCGTTTTTATCCTTTAAAAACTGTATGGAAAAAGAATTGGCAAAATTGCAATATTTGTCATTCACCAAGTGCCAGGACCTACTTGGATCATTTTTTCTGGCAAAGAGGTATTCCACAATGAGACCCTCTAAGTGTACCTTTTCACAGCAAGCTTATCAAGGCAGTTTAGAAAGAGCAATCATTTTCAAAATTTGTTTAGCACTGCTTTAAGATTTACTAGGATGTGAATGTCTGGCCTACTTTTCAATCTGGGTAAAGAGGTAGCTGATACGATGTGATGGAGCAGGGAATCCTGAGCTCTTTTCTTAGGGGCTACGGCAAAGGTACTCATCTTAAATATTGAGGTCATTGGCTAATATGTGTCAGGAAAGCACAGAGCTGTACCAAATACTCCTGGCAAGAGCACGTGCAACAAAGCAAATCAGAATTGGAAATCAATTATAATTGAAACTGACACATGGAGAAATGGGACAGTGATATATTCTGCTGTTGGTAATTCAGCTTTGGTAAAGAATTTTCATCTGAAACTTAAACCAAATAGTAAATAAAAACTTAATCTGATGAGAAGCACAAGACTACTTGCTCAAATAGAGCAGAGGCTTCAGAAGAGACACTGTATTGAAAAAGGATTTTTTTTCTTAGAGATACCATGCAACTGCTTTATACCATAGCATAACTGATTAACGTATACATCACAGGTATCCAATTTTCTTGTATTCAATATGTATTCAACCATAATTATATGTATAACCCTCTTTGAGACCCATACCTTTATTGAGCTAACAGTATTGGAGTGCACTGTCCCCAGGACTCTTCAAAGCTGAGTGCAGATTCCAAACATGACAGCTGTCGATGGATGAGTCTGTACCTGGGAATGCCAGGGAACACGGAGCTGGCAAACCCCAACCCCAGCAGAACACCGTGTGTTGTGCTGTGACTCACAACGAGGGACTCCTCTGACTGCAACAGCTGCACTTCTCAGCTTCTAAAGGGACTCAGATTGCTGTCACTTCCTCTACAATTGCCCTACTTAATAAATCATCTGATCAGCTCTGAGTGTCAGTGCCTTTCTTCCTGGGATCCCAAAAGTACTGGCACCTCCTTGGTATAAAACATCATGAATTTTCAAAGAATATAGCAGTACTCTCCTGTTGGTCCTCAAATTAATTTTCAAAGGTTAGATATTAAAAAATGCAGCAGCTGGTCTAGATCTAAAAGAGAGCACTGACAAATTCAAATTAGAAGCATAGTTTACAGTAACTGTGTCTGAACAGTTTCAAAACACATATGGACAGGTGTGCATCTGTACCCAGTACAGCCTCTAACTTTGCAAGCTCAGGACCAGATCCTTGCACTGACACTGATGTCTGGCCACTGCTGCCTGAGATATCCTAGTCTTAGTTAAAGAGAAGAGCATAATAAATAACTTGGAAATAACATAATAAATAACTTGGAAAGTTGTTAATCCAAAAATTCTGACATGTTCATTGATGGAGCAGAGTCAGGCCCTTGATGAGATGTGGGATTTTGATAAACACAAATCCATTTGGTTATGATCCATAAATGGTTCAATTTATCAAACTGGGAGCTGGAATAACATGGGGCAGAAATGTCCCCAGTTGTCTGACAAACACATTATTTAACATTCAGGGTTGTACCCTTCCCTGTATTAGACACACACGAGTGATAGTTGGTAATAGAGGCCTTGGGATTTTAATCGAGGAGAACTTAACACTTAAGGCCTAATTGTACAAACAACCCATCTGTTTTGTATAGTACAGAACCACAGCCATATTTTTAAGGTTAAATCAACCCCTTAGAAATCAGACAATCTGTTGCAGCTTATACCCAGCTGTGCTTCAGGCAGCGTCACTATCATCTAGTACTAAGAGACAGCGAGTGGATGGAAAGGGCTTCAAAAAATTGAGCAAACAAGTATCACATCTCTTCTTTTAATTGTACTGCAAGTACTGAAGCCCAAAGATGTATGTGTTCATTGAAAGAAAATGTTGTTTTATTTATCAATGTGTAAAAGAAGAAATAGAGAGATTCTTCACAGAATTCTCTTCTGGATATTATCTGCAGATACTGGAAAATAAGTGCTTTCCTTGTAAATAAGATCTTAATGACAGACCGTCTAGCCTGAAACTTTTACTCATCCTCTGTTTTGTAATGTGAATCTCTTTGGCATATATCTGGAGGATGCTTAAGCTTTTCATGTTTACCCTTATTGTTCTGGCAGCATCAAAATACTTTTAAAGGGAAATCCACTTAAATATACACAAATTGAGGAGGATTACCAAAAATTTACTCTAGAGAAGAGACATGCATAGATACAAGCACTTGTCTTCCCTGAGTCCTGCACTGCTGTCCAAGAAAATGATGACATTTATTTTTTGCATACGGTCATTCATTTGGCTAGCCATGTGTCCGCTTAGGCAAAATTCAAGGCTCAGCCTGAGCAAACATATTATCTTATTAGAAGCACATCTGAAGTATTTCCTTTTTTATCTCCATGGACAGAAAATATCTGACTAATGCATAATTTTTAAGCCAGTCTAGGCACGAACCACAGCCAGACTTGGGAATCATATGTGTTATGCCCCTCCCAGACAGGTATATAGAGACAGTTTTTGTTGTAAGTTGTGTGTGCTTATGATGAGATGTAACTCATAAATTAAACAGATGAATGGAGGGCATGTGAATAGAAAAACATTACTTTTTTTCTCTTGCCTACTCATTTACTCAGGGCTGCCCTGAGAACATACAGACAAAAATATTTCACTTTTAGTAAAGCTTGAGTTCATTCCTCACCGAAACCTGTTGGATTATTTCTTGCTTCCAGAAGTCATTAAAAGCCTGGCAGCTGTTGCGGACTGTCCTGTTCTGGAAATCCTTTCTGAATTTTGAGAATTTCACTATCAAAAAATGCTAAAAGAGCTTAACTGAGAATTTTTAATTTTTAAATGATAGTGAGTTAGAGGGAAGCAGGTCTGTCTCCACACAAGCTGCTATTCTACTGGCAGCAAATCCACTTCCAGAATTACATTTGTACCCAGCTGTGTTCTCCTATACCCTCTCTCTGAAGTTTATCATCTCTGGATTTGAGCACAGCAGCTCTCCAAACAAATTTTAAATGTCCTGGCCTAAAATAAAATATTTCCTTAAAAAGAAATGTTAGAAAATGATCACTTAGTCTGCGTTATTCCACAAATGTACCTGTGAAAAAAGTCACATGAAAAGCTGGGTTATCAGAGCTAAGAAGGAGTGGCAATAAGTGACAGAAATGGTGGATGTAACTTTTTGAACTGGATTTGCTGATGAGCCTTTAGTGACATGTAGCCACAGCTAAAAAGACCAAGTGGACAGGGCAAACCTCGGGTAGTGTATCACAAAGTATTTGTACTGAATTTTTTAAAAGCTGTTGTATTGGAGGACATCTGGAGATCTGTTCAAATTTCAGAATTGTCTCTGTTAATTTCAGACTACCTTTTTAATATAATGTCCTTAGGTAATATCCGTCCTTCTTTTCAGACTGAAAAAAGAGAGTATTGTACCGAGGTGCACAAGCTATACACCACCCTTACTCTGAGCCACAGAACATGAAGGATCAGACCTAGCTTAGAACTGTACTAACCATGCCAACATGGGTTTCAGTCAGCTCTGAGCAGTGGCAGGACAAGTTTACATTTTCCTATGAAATACCCCAAGTGAAACACTCTGTCTTCTGCTGAATAATCACAGCACTTCGTGCAGAGATCATCATTTTTATAAGATGTGGCTAGCCTTGCCTTAGGAAAAGGCCCATTTTACATTTCACTCTGAAGGAGACAGTGAGATTTCACCCAGATGAATCCTCATAAGTGAAACTTCACCCAGCCAAGTACCTATGAGGAGAATGTGACCAAGGAAAGAAAAGGAACTTTCTTAAGGAAGCCATGTGTCTGAGCATAATTCAGTAGAATTTTACTGGCTAAACATCCTAGAAGTTTAAACTATGCAGAACAGGAAAGCACAGGAGTTGGAGGAAAGAGAATAGCATATTTTACATGCTTGCGATTCACTTCCCAAAAGAACTTGCAATTGCAGATGATGACCATAGCCACAGAAATGAGAAGAAGAATGATGCACATTTTTTAAATCACTGGTTTTATTGCACTTTATTTTGTTGCATTTTTTAAGTATTCAGACGAGTTTCTAGCAAATCTCTGGTACTTGGTTGTTAAGTAAGTTTAGCTTGGATATGTTATCATATTTCCAAATTAAAATTGTAAAAATCTGTCTTTTCTTCCAGAGAAACTTAAAACTTTTCCATGTCACAAATTTTAGGCATGTCTCAACTATAAAGTCCTTACACTCCAATATTGTTATCAGTACAGTGATAGATAAATAAACATACCTACTTCCTAACACAGATCAATGACTTCTGTACATGGAAAAGCACGAATGGGGTGAGCTCCAATCCAAAATGTTAACAGCCAATTAAAAAGACACAGTTGCAGTGACCTCAAAATACATGTGGCAAACTGTGGAGGGAGCAGAAAACATCCCCAAAGCAGAAAACCTCTCTATGTCCCTAGAACATGGAAAACCATATACTGAAGATAAGAAACTGCTTGCTTAATGATGAATTCAAAAAGGAATTCAAACCCCATTAGTGGACCCCCTGTTATCTATCTGTAATATTAGTGGTTCCTTTTCCTTTAGTATCTATAGGCTGGTTTTGAATGTGAAATCCTTTGTGGATTGGTAAGAATTTAGAATTCTCTTGGTAATTGGTGCAAAATGTAAAACCCTCAAAAGAGATAAAAACCGCTGAAAAACCCCAACCATTGAATATGCTAGACTGGATACCTTCATAGAATAAACTATGGAATTTTGCCTCTCTTCATGTTCCAATCCCTTCACAAGTTTTGAGGGCGAGCTACAAGCCAGATTCTGTCCAGGCAAGGCTTGGCAGCGTGCCGTGTCGTTGAGGACTGCCTTGGCAGTCTTGGGGATCTCATGGGGACCCCAGAAACCCACACCAGCGACAGCAAACTCTTATTTAGAGAGTACCTTTGGCTATTTTCTGAAACAGAGGGACACATTTAAGAATTAAAGGGTGGAGCAGTGCTTTCCAGATAGCCCTGTATTCCTGCATGAAGAAAGAAACGTTCATAAGTTCTACTGCACGTTGTTGACACGGCAAAAAAAATCTAGGCTGGGATATGGCAAAAGCAGTCTTAAAATTGTTTTATAAAATGAACAATTACAAGTCTAAATGCAAGCATTTTGCAGAAACGCAGCCTGTTCAGTACCTTCTGCTGGAACATAGACTATGCTCAGCTGGAGGCTTGCCAGCTGCCTGTAGCAGCAGATGCTGAAGAGCCTTGTTTTTCAGGCTCTATTGCCCTAGGGCTGTGTTACCATGTGGATGGCTCTGGGCCTCCAGGGCTCCCAAGTTATCTGCTTCCCATCATGGAGTCTGGAAATCAGATCCTGGATCTGAAATCAATGTGTGAAGGACAGGCTTCTCTTCCCACTCCTTAGCAGGAAGCTGTCCATCCAGAGCATCTGCATTAAGATTCATTTCAGGATTTCTTCTTGGGTTTAAGTCATTGTTTCAGAATTACCAACACATTTGAAAAACTCAATTTGTTTGTAATAAATAGATACTTGCACCAGATCTAGCCTAAAAACCAGATTTTTAGAAGGACATTTTAGCCTTTCTCACACTCCCATGCAGGACTAAACATTTCCTACCAATGTTTGCTTTGGGCAGATGCAGCTGACCTTGCTGCCACGGCAAAGACAAGGAAAGGACTTGGGCAGTAACTCCTGTGGGGAGAAGTTTTGCAGCACGGCAGCAGCTGCCATGTACACACAGCTGCAGGAAGCACAGCACCTCTAGAACTTCTTTAAGTCTATCCCACCACTGCAGAGCCAGGATGAGCTACACCTCATCCACAGAACTTCATATTTCTGTTGGGAAAGACTGAAATAGCCACCTCATAATGCCATGAAAGCTGTGTGCCAGGAAGTCTGCAATATGGATTTAAGTTTGTAATGAAGATAATCCATTCTTAATTTTGTAAGTAATAAGTACTAAGCAATAATTAGCTAACTAAAAAAGTCACAAGGATGAGTGAAACAAGGAAGAGGGGAGCACATTCTAAAATATGAAGTGCTGAATAACATTTTAATAATCAGTGACTATTGCATGTCTGTTTCTTAATAAACCAGGATGAACTTATATATGGATTTCATTAACATGCTGTAAAGCTTGGCATATTATAAGACGTTGTTTACAAAGAAAAAGGAGCTTTAATATCTCTCCCAATCTGTCACTAACAGAAGAGGCTAAATCACTAAACCAAGATCTTGCTTGGGGAGCTCTGCTAGCTATCTAACCAACAACATTCATGACTGCCTCACATTTGAATAATTTGAGACATTTTTTTGTGAGACACATACTACACATTTGGAAGTGAAAATAAGAAAAATATGTCTGTTAACAATTTTCATAAGCTCTTATTTCAGACCACACAATGCAAATTTATCATATATTATAAGAAAAACCACAGACTGACATAGATATTTTGGGAAAGTAGCAAAAGGCAGAGACATGACAAGATAAAGTCATACCAGCCATTTGTATTTACTTTAACTGTGTCAAACCTTCCATCAAGTTACTAATAAGCATGCAGGTCATTAAACAGTGTAATTGAATTTGAGTGACATCTGCTTTTGAAGAATTAGATGGCACATCATATTTTCATAATGAAAGAATTTCCTTAATTTTCATTTTCTTTCACTGAAGGGTTATTAAGTAGTTCAGCCATTAAAGTGCTTATTTATTAGTGAAGCCCAGATGGCCAACCACTGTAAGTGTAAATAATAGCTGAGCCATGTCAGACCTTAATTAAGAGACTGCAAATTAGAGGAACATCATTCAGATCACAGGGGTTAACATTACACTTTGCTGCTATTAAAATTCCATAATGGTTTGTGCAGAGAAAAAAAATCCCACCCCCTAAATATGGCTCATCCAGAATGCAATCTGAGGTAAGGAGTGGTAAGGAAAACATGTGATATTGTGATATCCCTGCTGTGACTCCTCTACCAAAGCTCTGTCATTGATTTTGTTGAATTTTCAACTCCCAAATAGTCTTTCCTTCATGTATTTGCAAGGTGCTATTACTCCTCAATTTCACATGACCTCGATGGGAACTGAAGGTATTCAGAAGCTGAAGGATTAGGTGAGAAGTCTGTCATACACATTTAGTCATAAATCTGTCTTGTTTTCTCACTCTGGAAGGAAATCAGCATGTAATAGCCACACATTTTTTTTGTCTAAATTTAACAAGTAGCTAAGGATTGCAACACAGTGTGAGGCAGGTATCTTTCTTCTCTGAGTCAACTGGTAAATTTAACATGTACCAGCTGTTTTCTGGTTTCTTGGGTGAACATAAAAGTAGAGACCCATAGCCCTTCCAGGACCCATTTTGGCAGTTGTCTGTCCCAAAATGCCTTCTTTACATAGGATGAAGAAAGGAATTCTGATTTAGACTGTAAGGATTTGAATTTTCTGATAATCCACATGTACCACAGGCCAGTTTTCTGCCTGCTTTGCAGAAAGCTGGTGGAAAAGACCTCAAAATACCACATGTATATTGACAAAGGATCATGGCAAATTTAACCTCTTTATAAATATAGATTTATGGTTTCCACGAGATGTGCTTTACAGCAGCTGGGTTTTTCTGTGGCTCAGCTTCTGTTTTCATTGTTTGTTTCTAAGCTGAGTACTCGGGCAAAACTATCATAGCTTAAATAGCAAAGGCAAGTTTTGTCTGATGTTTACAGTTCCCAATTAAATTCACCTGTCAGAATCACAAGAAGAGTTTCATTAACAAAGCATAATTCTAAACCAAAAGGAGAACTGTTGCAACCCAGACATTCAATTCTGCTATTTAAATAACTGTAGATACTAATTAGACCCATTGTCCAGGCCAGTGCTCAAACACTGAAAATCAATTTAAGCTTAATGTAGCACATAACTCTTCCCAGTGTAAAGACTGTGAAAAATCCATAACATATTTCATTTCCCCTTTAAACATTTAGGAATTTTCTGTATGCTGCTATCAACAAAGCAACTAGAAGACACCAACTTTTAGTTGAATGCGGTCATGGCACAAGCCCGCTATTCTTTTTAGTCCCCGCACTGGGTCCTTACTCTATGCAGTGCCACAGGGAATTATTTATTTGGCAATGTACAAAGGGTGACATCATTCTAAAGTTCACCTCATTCCTTCTGGCTTTAATTCTTTCCAGTCCCGAAGGCCACAAGCAATGAAGATTGCCTTGCTGACGAGGCTGGTGTTGCCCTCCGCAACCGCGCCACCTCACTGGCACTACATCAATAGAGCCAGGGTTTTAGGCCATCAGCTGAAACTCTTAACATTTTGCTCTTGTGGATTGAAAAAGCTGCTGGTTACACAGCCTTTCTAGCAAGAAATAGGAGGTGATGGTCACACTGGATGCATTAAGGATAAGAAAAGCAAACAGATCAAGGACAAACTGGCTGGTGAACTGGTAAACGATGCAGTTAATACATTGCCAGTGCTGCTGAAATCAATAGGTGCATTTTGATTTCAGTTTCAGGAAGAGTGGGATTTCACAAAAAACTTCCCTGTGCTTAATTCCTGATGGGTTCTACACCCACAGTTAATTGCTTAGCAGTTCCTACTTCCAGGCTATTCCTGACTAATTAGAAATATGAACTCTCTGGCACAGCATACCCTTAAACCACTGAACCACATTGAAGGACATTATTCATCAGTGCTCTTTCTTATACTCTTCCTGAGCTTTTGTCAGAGGAGAGACATTTTCCTAACAGTCAATCTGAACTTCTTCATTCCATTTCCTCACGTCCTGTCTGCAAAGAGAGGAGATCAACAGCTCTGGCCCCCTGAGGAAGTTGTAGACTGTGATTAGGAGCCCTCAGCCTTCTCTTCTCCAAACTGAACCAACTAAGTGACCACAGGTGCTCCTTGTAAGTGTCAGCATATTTCAATATAGTTTAAAACCATAAAAAAGAAGATAACAATCTTAATGAGATTTTACTCTCTTTTTTTCTTCAGACTATAGTGTATAAATTCTATAGTTAATAAACCAAATGGATATCCAGCTATTCAATCTTACTTTAAAAGTCTTGCTTTTTATTATAGTATGGGTTTGGCTTCTTATATCAATAACTATTCTCACTATTTTGTCTTTGTTAATGGGCTATCTTTGAAAAACCAGCACTGTAAGCTATGTGTATATTTATATATTTGCACACTGTCTTCAACTGTGGGCCAGTATATAATTTGAAAGAATCTGGGGCATCATAATCAGTCTCAGCAAGGTTATGCCCTTTATTGTGACCGAAAAATTAGACTCCATAGTATGAAGGGAAACCCAACAAAAGAGTGCCAACAACAACCATAATGTAATTTCAGGTTTTAAAATATTTGTTGAATGAAAAAAGGAAACACAGTACAGTGCATCCAGAATCCCATGTTACTAATTCTGCCAGGTTTATTTCTCATATTCCAGGAATAGTTTGGTAATGACTATGTTCTGAATTCCTATTCCATCTTTATAAAGATTCATCAGGAAGCAAAGGAAAGACTGAGAACGGTGGATGTCAGCAGTGACAGGTGGAGACCTGAAGTACTCTGTACCCTGTACCCTGCCTGGTAGCCAGTTCCCCATGGAAATGAGAATAGACGTGTAACCTCCGGCTCTGGCTGAGATGGAGGTAATTTCCCTCCCAGAGCCCCCCCAGTGCTGAGCTTTACATTGGGACCTAGAAAGGTCCCAAATAACACCCCAGTTTCTGGATATTGCTGAGCAGTGCTGGCACAGCATCTCTGCTCTCACTCCAACATTCCATCAGTCCACTGGAGGCTGGGGGTAGGCAAGGTCATGAGAGGGGAGCAAATCAGGACTGCTGACACAAACTGACCAAAAGGATATTTCATACCTTATAATAAGTATAAAAGCTAAGAGAAAGGAGGAGGAAAGAAGGGCATTTGTTATTAGCAATGTTTGCCTTCTGGAATAACTACTATGGGTTCTGAAACCTTTCTCCCTAGGAAGAGGCCAGACATTGTCTGCTGATGGGAAATAGAGAATAAAATCTTTTCATTTGCCTTTTGCTTACATATGGACAGCCTTCATTTTTTCTTTAGTAAATTACCTTTTTCTCAAACCCCTTTTTTTTTTTGTTTTAATTTTAATTTATTTTGTCTCTCTGTCCTGCTGAGGAGGGGAATGATAGAGCAGCTTAGTGGGCACCTGGTGTCCAGGCAGAGTAAACCCACCACAAGTACAGCACCACCTTTCTATTGTTCTTACAATAGTCAGCTTCCTTCTGACAACCTTACTTACATGTGTATGTTTTATCAATTGATAGAGTGACTATTGCTAAAGGTAAATACATGCTTCTTAATAATTACACTTTCAGAACCAAAAGAAACATATTAGCGGAAGTAAAAATTCTAGACTCTTCAGCAGGTTCTACAGAGCAAGGTTAATAGCTTGTTCTCTAACTGTGGGCCTGCAAAATACATAGGATGTGAAAAACTTTTAATATATTGATTTCTAACCAAGGTGAAACATAAACTTCTTCATCCAGTTTTAAAATCCAACTCCTTCTACACAGTGTACCAGAAGGGGACCGTTTTGATTCTGGGATGAGCAGGATCTTGTGCCACCACAACTGGGCCTGCCCATTAAAAACCTTTACAAATTTACTGGATAACAACAGAGAAGTTTATTATTGTAAACACTATTTCTATTATTAAAAAATATATTCTGATATTTCTTATCATTTCATACTTCTAATCCTAGTACAAGGGAAGAAGGGGACTTTGATCTATGTCCACAATACATTTACTATTTTTATTACTGTTGTACTCAGGGGTCTCAATTAGTAGCGATATTCCTAAATACCTGTAGGTGTAAAAGAAGAGATTACAGGTGACCTCACCCCTGATAAGTCACAGTTGTGAGGAAGAGGAACATCCTTGCCCTTAATGTATTGCAGCTGGGACTAATATAGATAAGTGTGATAAAAGAGGTGGGTTGGCTGGTCAGAGGGCCCTTAGAAGCAGGGGGTTTTGAGGAGGTAGAGAAGCCCTGAGGAAAGAAGAACAAAACAAGGAAGAGATTTGCTGCAGTAAAAGATCTGCTGTGAGGCCGGTCTGGGTCTGGTGGAGTCAGAGCCTGCTGTCGTAGCTGAGCTGGGTGAAAGCTGCGTTCAGTCTGCAAACCAATACTTGCAGTCATAGTCCAGCAGGAAACAGCCAGCAGGCAGAGTCTGCAGTTGGACCCTACAACAGGAGCTTGCTGTAGTCAGAGTCAGGATGGATAAGCTGTAAAGAATAAACCAGGACTCTTTTCATGTTGTTGAATGAGAATCTGTGTCCTGGCTCCCTAATGAGATTTCTGCTGCAACAAATACTGGTTAAGCAAATGCAAGCAGAAAATATTATCTAAATCACTTTTCATCTTTGGTAAACCCACTAATTTTCTTCTTAGGCCATACTTCTTCTGGAGGATGCATAATCTGTTACAGTACTCCACACCTCTTCTTGCAAACACCTGACTTACTACAATTCACGAAAATGAACTCTAAAGCTTTATCCTGCAGAGAAGTGGCAGTTTGAGGGCTTTGGGGTGGTTTTTTTCTTTTGTAATGAAAAGAATGCTCTCTGTTTATGCTAATCTTACACTGTTCTCAAAGCCTTGGATAGCAAATACTTTTTGAGGCCTGACCCAGCATCTACAATTCTTGCAGTATTTGCATTCTCACATTATTATGCTGTCTAAATGATTATTACGAAACAGATGCTTCTTTTATCTTTTTATTGGAAGTCTGTATAAGACCTTGAATCAGAGAAGAAAAGTCTGTAAGAAGTTTGTTGTTTTTCTAGGGAAAAATTTCCTTAATGAGCTGTTTCCATTGTTTTTCTTAAAGACTCTTATTATATTTGTAAATGAATTTACAACCTAGATGTCAGAGTACAATTCACAAATTACACACTAAGCATAGTAAATACTATAGAAATATATCAGCAAGTGCAATTTACCACTGCAATCCAATTAAATGGGCTGATTTTCCCTTTAAAATTTAAGTACAAGATTGGTCCTCTATGACTTGCAGCAATACCTTATCTTTTGCAGGGGAGGGAGCTATTCCCTACAAGTTTTAGGAAGTAGATCTGTAAAATCAGTGTGCTAAGGAGAAATATGCAGCAAGTGCAGTTATGCTGGGTCGGTTAGGGGTGCCTGGGAAACATTTTGTGCTGTCTCCAAGATTAAAACACATAGATGAGATTATAATAATGGAGGAAATTTTCTTTCCTGCAGACCTTCACGTTAACAGTATGTTCCAACCACTTGCTTTGTCCTATATCCACACCTCATCTAGGGAGGAAGGAATATCTAGCTGAGGATTCAGATCTGTTTATAGATAAAGATGTCTGCACACATTTGATGACATTAATACTAGACTCTGTCTAGATAAACAAAGTATAATATTAAAACACGATATAATTTTTGTAACAAATCTTGGCTATTTGTTGGCATCTGGCAGATTTCCATCCCGGCTTTATGCCCTCTCATCTGGTATGGTCCCAAAGGGAAACTGCACTAAGGGGCCCTTAAACTATGAGTTGGAAAGTCACAAAGGTCTGAAGGAGAATCTGTTTGTGTATTGGCAATGTCTTCATCTGCAGTATGAGCAGCACACACCTCTCTGGGCACATGACAGGTGTTTCCTGCAGGGCAGGCAGCCAGTGCCTGCTGTGTGAGGCAGAACGTGGCACCCCTGGTTGTGCTCTGGGGGTACACCAGCTTATGTGCTACCTGGGTGGGCAATAGCTGAGTAAAAGAGGATTCCTCTTTTATCTGTACATAGCCCCAAACTTGTATTTAAAATTGGACAAGTATGAGTTTAAAAAAAAAATTGGAAATATTAATAGTGACAGCTGGAATTATCTCTGCATCTGCTCATTTAGTTCCCAATTCAAATTTCCATGCAGGCTCTATTTATGGTGCATAACAGTTAACGCTGTAAATTGATGCAATTTCAACACAGCCTAAACCACACAGATAAAACATATACAAAAACATTCACTACATTAACAAGTAATGTCAGTCAATCACTTGCACTGTAAATTGAAAATTACAATAGAATAGATTGTATCAGCTAAACGCTTTCTGAAAAGCCCTGATCACCCCCTGGATGGGAGACAGGGGAATGGAAAATAACTTCTTGGTGTATATGACTTTGCCTTGCCTTCCTAGGGTTGTGTTCATTAGTGTAACATGTACACGGGGAACTGACTATTCCCTCACACCTGCTTCTTTCTACAAAAGGTCAAGAAAAAACTCAAATGTGACTCAAGCTCATAGAACCACTGCAGTTTCAAATTAGGGAAACACTGTTGAAACTGGCAGTCCTGAAATGTAACTTCCTCTGCTCCCACTTTTGCTTTGTAATGTTAAAGCAATTATATAGGGTTTTTTGTTGTTTTAGTTTGGAGTGTTTTTGTTGTTGTCGAGGATTTTTTGTTTGCTGTTGATTGGTTGGTTTGGTTTTTTTTTTCACAAATCGATCTTTTTTTTATTTTCTCTTTAGGTTCTGAAGGAAAAAAGAGTGCCAGAAGCCCACCAGCTTATGTCAAGCAACTTGGACACAAATTAGAAGAAAATAATTGTGATAAAAAACAGATTCACTTTCACCCTGACTGATGGTTGTTATGGAACATGCAGAAAGAACAAGTTCTACAGTAATAGTCATAATTTTCAATGGCATCCTCCTCCTCTCTGTTGTTTTTCTCTCTTGGGCAATTGTACTTACAGATGTTAAAAGGCTTTTTATTTCTGTGCAAAGTCTCCACCTGCAAAACCAGGTACATACACCAGTATAAATTGCCTACAGAATCCTCTTTAAAGCTCTATTTTTATCTATATAGAATAACATTGTTGAAGAGAAACATGAAAAGTTTGCTCATTATTACACAGGGTACAGAAATTGCCATCCTTTGCTTCTATATTTGATTCTAATGTTTTTCACCACCTAATAACACTAATTACCTATATACAAATAATTTTGATGTAACCTTATATTTTAAGGCCATTACTGAGAAAAGGTGTTATATTATTGTAAGACAGATTCGTGATCAATATTTTCATTATAAAACTTACATTTATGTACCATTTTTAGTATGGTATTTTTCTGCAAGTATTGTTGTAATTCACTCAGTTTCTTGATTAATGTACTTTAACAAATTTTTCTACATTTCACTTTTGTATTGGAGTTTCTTTTGGCTCAGAAAAAGGAGCTTCAGGGCTTCAAAGACATGGGTCCTTTTTGCTTGATATTCACAAGCTCTATTTGTTCCCTTCTGTCAATTGAAGCAATAACATCAATAGAATAAATAATTATTGTATCCATCAGGTTCAGTGTTCCACAAATTGATTAATAACTCAATATTATTGCAAAAAAAATCCTTTTGGCTAAACTTGAACATCTTGGCTCTGATTTCACTCGTGGTTATTTGCCTCAGTAAAAAAGGAAAAAGCCTGGAGGCAGTGAAACAAACAAGTGTCAGATCAAGTGTCTGATCAGTCAAATCCTTTTCTTTTTTTGTATGGTCTTTCTGGGTCTGGGAAACGCCTATTTAGAGTGACAGGGTGAGTCCTGAGTTCAAGCTAGAAACAAATACCTGAATCTTTAAATGGACCCTCAGGAGAACACCAGGAGCTCAGCAGACCTCCATCATTCTCAGGGTTTCAGGAATAGCATGATTGCAGCTCCCTCTTTCAGAGTGCAGCTGACAAGGTTTCTTACATGCTCCATCCCAAATAATTTATCTTTCCCAGCCACATTAAGACTTACATTGTCAGTGCTGCTCAAAAAGGGCTTCCTCCTCCCAGTGGATGGATAGGCAAGACACTGTTCAGCCACAGCTGTCACCAGCAGCTTTCTGTGGCACAGGTTTTGCCCTTGGTGCTCAAGATCACCTCTCAGTGAGTAGGGAATGGAATGTGCAGGAATGCTCTGGGGAGCAGAAATCAGGGCTATGTTCAGTTGCTTCCCAGCAAACACCTAGCCCTAGGATGCCAAGTAGGCAGCAGTCAGATGTCTGAGTGACTCCAAGCAGGGAATTGAAGGTAGGTTTTTATTTCCCCATGGAAGCTACTAGTCTCTAACCTGTAATTCAAAATATGAGTGTCTAGGCCCTCCTTTCTGGAGCCACTCTTTCTTCCTTTGTGTTCTTGAAATTCCCACATTCCTGACTACACAAAGGAAGAAAAAAGATGCACTGGTCTGGAAATGGCCATCTTCTGGCCAAGAACCTTAACCATTAGAATGTAATCGAAAAATTGCTACTACTACAGTATCATCAACTTCCATTGGTTTGGATGAGTAATTTAATTCTACCTGTCAACTTCAGAGCTACTACAATCTCTTGTCCCTTTAATAATTATTTCTCTTTGCTGCTTCATTTCTTCAGCCATCCATTATAGCCACCTCAGTATTCACGCTGCATGCTTCTCACTCATCTCTCAAATACCTGTTGTTGCCTTCTGTTGGCTACAGCTATGAATTGCTATGCTGCAGCAAATCTGAATAGTTCACTTGGTAGCTCATTGTTAAACACTTAAGTTGTAGCTCATCAATTTAATTTTTATGCTGCTACAGCAGGATTGCTGAGTTTTCAACGGCAGTAGCAGTAGCACCCTTAGAAGATTTTCAGAGATGGTTATTGCTAATGGTACTCAAACTTCATCAGTTTTGCAATGAAGTGAGTATATTTCTTTTGAACTGACAAAGCACGTCAAACATTTCTCTTGTTAAAGTACGTGTCAGCAGAGAGTTAAAACTTCTCACTCTAATTCTGACTAAGGTGCTGTGGTATTCAAAAAGCCCTCGTGGATTAATTGGTCTGGTCCCAGGGAAAGAGAAGAACACATTACTCCTCCCTCCACATTTTACCAGTATTTTTATATTTTATATCTTTATATTTTATTCAGACATCTTTTCCTTAGTTCTTTTTTCAATCATAATAAAACATTTCAGGCAAAAAATTCAACAGCATAATCGCTGCAAGTAGGAACGCCTTCTAGTAGCCATTGAACATCTTTGCTTGTGAAGAAAGAGGTTATCTCTTTTCAACTTATTGTCGCTTCAGGAAAAAAAAAAAACACAGGTAGGATGGAAAGAAAGACTTTTCTGCAGGTGTATTCTGTTCTCTCACAATTGTCCTCTGTTATGATCTGACTATTGAGAAATGCCTCTACCCAAATCAAGGTGCAAATGAGACCATATGGTGAAATCAATCATAAGTAATTTATCTAACAATAAAATGTGATAGAGAGAGAGAAATAGAAAGGGCTGGAATGGGGGGTGTGTGGAAAGAGACATCAAGCAAAAGAGAGACCTCAAGCAAAAGATATTCAGGACCTGTGGATCCAACAGTGCCTCATTGATCGTTCTTCACCCTGGGCTCCTTGGTGGTGGGGTTCCTGAGGTTATTCAACACCTTTTGCTATTTATAGATTTTAGTAAACAAATGAATTAATGCTCAGTGGTTACACAGTTCTCTTATTATATTGGCTAAATTATTCCCTCACTTCTAATGCTAAACATGTTCAGTGTTTCTCTTCTTCTGAGTTGGTGGGTTGTGAGTCAGGGGTTTTCTGGAGTCAGTGGGTTGTGAGTTGGTGGTCACAATCTCCCCCCAGCAGAATTACCTTTTACCCAGTCCAGGCTAATTTCAGCATAACTGCTGAGCTGGGTTCCCTTGTGTCCCATAAATTCTGCCATTATCAGTGATATATTCCCCTCCCCCAGCATTGTTAACCTTCCCCTTGGTCTGATAACGCCTGGGCAAGAGCGCCACATTTACCTTCTCTCAAGCTCCTGTCATGATGGCTTAACTTACAGTCCACGTTGCAGGTATGCATGGAGGCATACTCAGGGGGGCTTCAGTGGTCTTTGGTATTCACGGGTTCCATCTGCCCCATAAATTGGGGTGATCTTGGTTTAACCAGTGATATGTGTACCAGCAGTTGCTTCTTTACACAGTTTCCCACAGTGGGAATTTTTTCTGGATGTGTTACCCAGGATGTGCTAGGCAGACCTCACCAGACCAGAACCAGCACCATCCTGTCACTCCATTCTGTGCTTGTCCTATGGCAAAGTCCTTCTGCATCCTAAACAGGGTTTGAGACAAGTAACTGTGATATTTAAGTGCATACAGTGTCCTGTCTTAGTCATTACCTTTAAGCAAACTAAAACAGGCTCCCTTAACATCTCAATCTAAAGCAAAAATCATGTTTTCTGAGGCTTTGCTGGAGAATTATATAAACGTGCCTCACAGGTATCTGCTGGAAACATTGTTACTTAACCCAGAAAATTGCTGGAGAATGAGGTTTCTTTGAAGACCTTTCTCCAACCCCCAGATCTAGAGAAGAGGATACTACAGTGATAACTCACCACGGCAGTTTAAGACAAGAGTGCTGTGTCTAGTCTTCCCTTACACTGTCTAGATACTAAGATGTCAGATACAGCAATATTCTGGTAACAGGAGACAAAAAAAGAGCTGCTCCTTCACTTGTTATGATTATATGTGGCAGGGGAAATCAGCAAGAAAAACTAGGAATTTGGGTGTCTCAGTTATACAGAACCATATACCACCACCCATGACTGACATAACATGTCACAGCAGAAATATGACAGACATATTCCTGAAGAGGCAAAGGCAATGCAGCATTCATAATTTTGAGTGTGTTTATGTAGGGTAAGCAGCTTCCTTAAAAAAGAAAGCGCTAGGGAACATGCTAATGAAAGGACATTATCATTCCTAAAAGCCCTGCCTCTCTGAGCTGAGTTGTCCAACTTGACAGTGACTCTCTAGGATAACAAACTACTGCAGACCCTGCACAGCTGGTACCCAGATGTATCACCAAACATAATTTTAGAAATTTGCTGTGAAGCACATATGTAAAAAAGCAGAAGTGTTCTGAAAAATATGAATTCAAATATAATCAGTAATAACATCAGCTGAAATACTTTGTTACATGAAGGTACAATACATTTGCTCTCTGACTCTTCTGTGAATACATAATTAACATAGTAGAATTATTGTATTAGTAGGCATAGATAATTTTGTCAATTGTTGTCTACTTGCTCTGATAATCTACCAAGCTATTAGTCCATGTCAGTCTGATATAATAAGCATTCCAGAACAAGTGGATAGAAATACATCAAAAAGTGGTAATCAGAAACAATAACATCTTGGATTGAAAGTGTAGTCACTTATTTAATACGCTGGTCCATAAAATACTAGCAAGGCTCCCCCTATTTTATCCAAGATGCTGTTCCAAGAAGTGCTGTTGGAGATTTTGCTGTTAGCATTCAGACTTTTAAACACCTCTCGTTACAGCCAAGGAAAGTCCTGCTGCTTCTCCTTTTGCTGACAGCCACGGCCCCTCCCCTCTTCTTCACTTTATGAATACCAATCATTTAGATCCAAGAAAAAGATCTCTAGCAGCATATTCGGCTGAGATCAAGAGGCATTTTGCTCAGAAGGGGCAAGACCTTCTATCTGATGGCTCACAAGCCATTTCAGTGTGTATTCACTGTATGAAACAGGTACAGGGTTAGAGGAGATACTGCTAATGGAGCCTTTGCAGTCCCAGCAGGGCACGTGGAACAGCTCACGCACCTGTGCTGCAGTGCTCACCAGCATCACCTCCTCTGATTTCCCTTGCATTCCTTCCTCCCCTGCCTCTGGTGACTCACAATTGGTATCCTTACCAGCAGACACACAGAGAAATTTCCTGACAATGTCAGGGGCAGGATAACCAAGACAACACAGGTTTATGTGCAGGGAGGACTCCATATATCCAAATACAGCCCTGTCACGAGCCTACAGTGCCTCAGGGTCCTGCCCTTACACCATCAAGAGAGAAGGGCACAGCTTGTCACTTGCAGAGAAGAAACAGCTCCAGTGGAGTAAGATTTCAGGGAAACAATAAAAGGGAACCACTTCTTTCTCTGCCCTGTTGCAATACATTTCAAGCTTCTGCTTGAGAGCTTCCAAGGGAAACAGGTGTCAATAGTGATCAAAACCATAGATAGTTTCCTTACTGCTCTAGACAGAAACTTTTCAAGAAAATGATCTAAAAATTCAGCAAATGATCTGTTGTGGTTTGTTTCATTGTTAAAGTTCTGTTGTTCTGCGTTTTGTAATGGTTTATCCCTCAGTTGTTCCCCCTGGTTTTCGGTTGTAATGATTTGTTCCCCTCCCGCCTTTACCCCTGTCCGTCAGCCCTGCACCCAGCCCACTCTCTGGAAAGGTCCCTTTCTGTCTCCCCAGTCCCCTCCCAAGACTGTGTCAGTCTTCCCTGGCTCCTCCCCTTCTTCCCGAATGTTCTGTGTCATTTGTCCCATTCCCTGTACTCGATTGGTTCTGTTGTATTCTCTCCGCCCCGGTTCTACCCGATTGGTGGTTGTTATACGCCCCCCCGGTTGCTGCTATTGGTCCCTGTATTGTACCCTCCCAGTGGGCGGCACCCATATTTAAGTTGCTGCGCACCCTTTCTCCCTCTCTTTTGGTGGTTCCTCTCCCCGATCCTGAACTTGTACCTCGATCCTCTCCAATAAACCCTTCCCTGGATCTACCGAAAGGTCTCCCTCTGGCTCTTTATCCTCCACCGGACCGGCTGCCGTCTAGTAGCTGACGCTACACACCCTTACTCTGATTCTCCCGGAGATATCTGGGAAGGGCCACTCGTGGCACAGACCCGCCCAGAGCTAGCCGGGGTGTCCAGCCTGAGTGGGCAGTCGGACAGGCCGTGTCAATGATCCTACTCTATTTTGCCAGTTTCTAGAAAATGGAAAAACTCTGGAATTAAATTTGAGAGAAGCATCAATTACAATTGTCATTACCTGTTCAGTCCCTCAAGAAGTTTAGTTTAGTTTTTCCTGGGATTCTTAAATAAATAATATATCTCATCCATAATATTTCCTTTTAGCAGACAGAGGAAATGGCTGGTGTTTCTAAAGCGGTTCTCCCGCAGTCTTGTTCACTGTTCATCTGAACCAACTGTACGCAGTGCAAGAACTGTGTGCTTGGAAGTACATGCAGGTCCAAAGAGCATTGGAACATTGTGTGTCTGATATTTCGTAGGTGTTTGGTGTCAACCCATGGGCCTAGAAATACAAGAAAATTAGAAGACCAGTGATCTTTTGTAAATGAGATCAAGTGATCCTCTTGTAAGTTAGGAGAAAATAGTGCTCAGTTGAAGAACTTACTCAAGGGGACACTAAACAATTCTCTCAGAGCCAGATACTGAGCTTGTATTTTCCAAGATCTTACATGTATGAGCATCCTTCCTCTTCCAGCTGTCTGCAAAATTGGAGGTAACTGGCTCTGCTGGGTAATTATGTGTCAGAGTAAAGGAATTTGAAATGTGATACCCTTCAAGGCTCTTTTCCTTTCCCATTTCCCATGCTGTAAGTACAAAATCTCTAGGTGAGATCATTACTGAACACAGGACAGAGTATTACCGTTATGCTGATAATGCAAGATCTTTTCCTGGCCTTGTAGCTGCAGGGCCTGGTCCATGGGAAATTTTGAAAGACAGGTAACTGAATGCATCAGAAGTTATTAGTGCACAGACCTGAGAAGACAGATCTGTGTTCTTGGTGGAGGTCACATGCCTCAAGAAGGTACTCAGAAGTCTCCAGCCTATTGCCACACTGCACTCTCTGACAGAGCCTTTGTTATTATTTTATTTAGTTGCATCATTCCAAGACCCCATCAGAGGGCTCTCAACAGGGCAGCTGACATCATTGCAGCTGTATCTCAATGTGATGGCCTATTGTGATACATTATGTCCATTAGCCATTCTTTCTATTTTTTTGCATCAGCTGCTGCTTATTATTCATCAGGCTGTACTTTAGCTATATTTAAGAGATATTCACTGAGTTCTAAACTGGTGTGACTCTGTGCTCATACACCACCCACTGCTGAAAGTTTCTACCACTGAAATGAAGTCAGCTGGATAGCTTAATTCTGACAGCCCTCCAGAACAAAATTCCTTCTACATCACATCTGTTCCCATGATCCATTCCCAGTGTTACGAATTTAGACTGAAAATATGCTTCTACTTTCTTGGTTTTAACATTAACATACAACACAAAATAGAAAGTGTGATATATACTTTAATAAGTGTATGACAGAACATGTGTTTGTGTGAAACAGTGCATGTGCATATGTGCACCTACAACATGCAGGTTATAAAAATGTAATTAATGCTAAATTGGAATGCACAATAACGTAAAGAAATTTATTTCAGGATATCAGTATTTTGCATTTTTATATTCCCATAATAATTTTATAAGCACACTATGAAATAATGTGTAACTTTTCTATTTGCCTCTTCTGTGTGCACAATTGCATTCCAAATGCCATTCAAGACTATAGACTCTTGCACTTTACAACTGCCACAGAACATGCAAATATTTTATTGTACAATGCACATACTGTAACTTGTGCCCCACAGGGTATTCCCTCATTTATAAGGGCTTGATGAAGATGTTTAGATTTAATTTGATTTTATTTATTTTTGATAGCATAGCAGGAAGGCTAGTGTGCAAGGGATAATCTTGATGGATTTGCTCTGACAGATTTGGTGCTTATAAAATCTTCTACCCCACAGAAATTGGTTTTCCTGCAATGATGGCTCATGGGAAACTCAGATCACTTCCATTAGCAACGATGCACTGGTAACATTACTGTATTCAGACGTGGAGAACTCAGCTTAAGATTTTTACAGCGAACACAGAGAAAGGAGGGTGTTTTCTCACATGGACTCAGAGTAGTTGCTGTGCATTACTTTCCAGCACAAAGATACCTGCAATATTTATATTTTTCCTTCCATTTTGCCAGCCTTCCTTTGGAGTTGCTCAGTCAACACTCTGTATTGTTCAGGGAATAAAGCTACTCTCATCACCAAGAACACTCCAGGGCCTCTGACAAGAAACCCCTTCCCCCACACACAGCCTCTGAGTCTCACATCTGTCTGTCTGAAGTCATTAATCCAAAGACTTCTACGGAGGTGGGATTCTCACGCTAACAAGCTGGCAGCTTGGGTTGTGCTCTGTTTTCTGGCTCTGGCTAAAGCCTTCCCTGCAAGAGGTTAGAAAGAACAGCCCTTCATTTTAAGCAGTGTTCCAGCAAGACTTGAGCTGAACGATGGGTGCTTTTCAGACAGGGTCAGCCTGAAAACAGAAGGATCTTCGCAAACATAATAGCCCAGCCCTTTCCTATTTAAAATATCAATTAAAGAAATTTTGAAAATTCTTCACATAAATCACTGCTGTTGTTCCTTACCTTTATAATGTGGGAGGGGATGCGGCAGAAGCCTTAGCTCACAGCAACATACAGTTCAACCAGGGTCATATATGATACATGCGTTCCACATGAAATGCATATGTGTTTAACTCTACAGGAAGTTAATATTTTGCCAGCACACAAATAAAATACAGTTTCACAGTGGATGCTAAAACAAAAACATAGGCATTATCAAAAGAGATAATATTCATTTCACAATTAGACTTTAATAACTCTTAACTATCATTCTGGAAGTAGAGAGAAAAATAATTGCCATCAGTTTTTTTTTCAAGCCACAGTCATTTGAAAGGGGATTTAAGATTATTTTATTTGGAAATTTGAATTACTATTTTTTTAAAACAATTGCAATAACCTCTTCCAGCCAATAATATATTTTTCTTCCAGAAAACATATGGCTTTCTCTGCAGTTCAAGCTTCCATGGAATTAAGTTCTTTGGGAGGTCAATAACACATTTCTAAAGCTCTTTACAGTGATCAGACTGGATCCTTGACGTTTTTTTTTTTCTGGCCTCCTTGTGCTGTGAACTACACATACTAAAAAGCAGCTAAAACAAGACATGTGAGTTTTCCGTGATTTCTGTGAAGAAAGTTGCTGATTGCCAAATATCATCTAGCATGGCTCTGTGACACCCCTCAGGAGGAAAGAGGGCTGCAGATGACAGTCCAGAGTACTATTTCTGTAAGCATCCCTGAACCTCAAAGCAGTTTTTAGAAGCTTTAGAGTCAAAGTAGCTAAAAGGAAATTTACTTTAACTCTGTATTTTTGCTGGCCTGGTTAGTGAAGAACAACCACAGCCAAAAATGTGTCCCACTGTACAAGTAATTTACTTACCACTCAAGTGAAGAGATTTCTGCTACAGGAAATGACCATGTTCTCAGTGTCAAGACATTTTCAGTCTTGTAAAAAGTATTTTAGAATTTATTACTGGGCACACATAGCAAGTGCCTCCTAATGATATTTTATTTGACAGACATGTTCTGGTACCAAAGATCATTGCTTAAATCAGGGTATTCACTGATGATTTTAAGAGAAGAATATACTAACTCATGCAGCAAACTGAGGTTTACATCTATACAGAGATAAGTGCTGATGCTATTTATGCAGAAAAAGCACAGCCTAATTTAACATCACCACAGGTGGCTTTTACCAACACCCTCACATGACTTCTGTGGTCCTGGACATCTGTGATTCACAAGACCAGAGACAGAAGAGCTGGCATCCCTGACTGCTTCTTCTCCTTAATGACCTGCTGACATTACCAGTGACTTTATTCTATGTCCTCATTAATAGATGCTGGCAAATTGGAACAATGCTATAGAAGGCAAGGATTTCAGCCTTTGAAACAAATACAGAAATTTTTGTAATACAGAATATCTACAAGAAGTTGCAGAAATGTTTCTCACAAGGTCAGAACATAAAAATGCACAAAAAGTAACCCATCAACTGCTAAGATGCAGTTACCTGAGATGCTGATCTCCTTATTCCCTGTCATCCTTCAGAAGCTATCAATTCCTCATGGGATACAAAAGCAGGAGAGAGGGGAAAAAAAAAAAAGGAAAAAATAAAGTAAAAACCCAAAGCAAACCAAAACAGAAAAGAGAAACCTTAAGACAAAATATGACATTTGACAAGTAAAGGCGTGATAAAAATTGTCTACAACTTTAACAAACTCTGGATCTGTCCTTAACAGAGAACAAATAAGTCATGAAAGGGAGAATGTGTATGACATTTATCATAATTTTAAATAACTCTTCTGCCTAGGGTGTGTGTTTACTTATGAAGACAATACATACAGCAGGCATACTCTTCAGGGAAAAGATGAACTGTACAAGAGAACTTGTATGAGCAACAGCAAAGCATAAAATCTTGTGCTTAACCTGAATGTATGAATATTTCCAAAAACAGGGAATATCCAAATTCCTTCAGGACTACTTGAGCAATGAAAAGGAAATATATTCTTAAAATTTCAATAGACCTCCATTGAAGCGTTTAATGGCTCTCAGGATAAAGCCAAGAACAAGTTAATGATACCAAAGGGAATTGCTAAAAGATATACAATAAATGCAAACACAGTTGAAATGTAGGACTAGTTTGGTGGGAGAGAGATGGGCAAACTCGTATTTCCCACATACTTGTACTTATTATTTGTTCTCATTGAAAACAGGTTTGACTAAAAACAAGTATCATGGTTCAACCACAGCCAGCAACCTAGTACCACACAGCCCCTCACTCACTCTTCACCCCTCCTTCCCTGGTGGGATAGGAAAGAGGATCACAAAAAGGTACAGCCCGTGGGTTGAGATAAGGGCATTTTATTAATTAAAGTAAAATATAATAATAGTAACAATAGTAATGATAATTATATAAAACCAAGAGAGGAATAAAACCCAAGAGAAACAAGTGATGTGCAAGACAGCAGCTCACCATCCACTGACCACGGCCCAACCCATCCTCAAGCAACTCCCAGCCAACTTCTCCCAGTTTATATACAGGGATGATGTTCTGTGGTATGGAACATCCTTTTTGCCAGTTCAGGTCACCTGTCCTGTCCTGGGAGGGCCATGGTCTCTCCCAGCTTCCTGTGCAGCTCCTCAAGCATGAGACAACTGAAAAGTCCTTGCCTTAGGGAAAACAGTAATATGCAACAATTAAAACATCAATGTGTTAAAACACTCTTTTTGTACTGAATCCAAAACACAGCACTGTACCAGCTGCTAGGAAGAAAATGAACTCTATCCTAGACAAAATCAGGACAAGAAAGAAAAAATTGCTATAGATAGCACAAAAGAAAAACAATCGTATCCAGTCAAGTAGCCCATGTTAAAGATATCCCTGAGTGCACACTGAAAACAGTAAACCCTCAAAAAACTATTTCTGAAAAGTCATATAGCATAGGAAATATAGCCTCAAACTATCAATAAAGGGAAGAAGTGTGGTTTATTAAACAAGGAGTTTAATTTCAAGCATATTCTGTAATGAGAAAGAACAGAACATTTGCTGAGGGGAAAAGAAAATAAACAGAAAAAAGAAACAAAACTCATGACTCCAAAACACTCCTCTAAACATTCAAAGGATAATGGTACAATGAGCAATAAGCAGCATGGGTTCATAAGGAACATGTTGTGCCAAGAAAATGTGATTGCTTTTTTGATAGAACTGCAAAACTCCTAGATGAGAGATACACAGCATGATTTTAATAAAGGATTTAATACAGTGTCTTACTAAATCTCCCAAAATGAATCCAAATTGCTTTGGACATAAGTACTGTCATGTAAATTGAAAACAGGCTGAAGGACCACAAACACTGGCTGATGAGAAATGGCAGCAGATTGCACTAAGTTGTGCGGAAGTAGGCAGTGGGTCTACTGCAAGGTATGAAGTTGTTTCTTATTTTAATAACTTCATTAATAAGCTCAAATAAAAGGTAAACAATATGTAAATTACCTTGGCAGATGAAACTACAGAGAGCAATGTTAAAATGGCAGAAAAAAAAATTAAAAAAAAAAAAACGTGCATTGGAGAAGGGAGAGCCCACAGCAGAAAAAACCAAGCATCTTCTACAGTCAAAGCAATGGCCTACACTTCTTTTAGCAATGAAGGGGTAATTAATATATGTTATTTATGATACATATGACTGTTTGGAGTGCACTCCATTGGACACAAAAGTTCATGCATGTCCAAGCCACACATTTAATAATTTAATGTGGCACAGGAAAGGAGAAAATCATCCGCCTGTAAAAAACATAAGGTTTTGTTAACTATTAAATACATTTTAGCATACATCCTAGCAAAGTAGAGAAAAATCTTGAAATGTACACATATGGAAGAGACAGAGACCATAACACCAGGAGGTAACAACAGGGGCTAGAGACAAATAATCCTAAAATATCTCCTCCATGATTTCAAGGGATGAGGCAATGTCTATACTATAGTCTCTCCCTTTATCATTCTATTCTTTAAGCTCTTCTTCTTTTCCTCATATTCTCTCAAGAGAATCCCTTCTTCCCCACTCATGACTTTTTCTGCCATCCTTCTTGACTTTTCTCCCTTTTTGTCTTTTAGAGTCTTTGTCAGCTCCCTTTCCTCTAATTTTCTTAATTTCTCTTTATAGCTGCACAAGGCTGCTCAAAACCAAGTACTGAGGTGCCACTCCACTACCTCTGCCACTCTGAGATACATGTGATTACCCACTCTTGGCTAGGCTGCAGGCTGGATGAGAGGAGGTGCTGCTGTGCTGGGCAATCTTGGCCATCCCAAGGACAGCAGTGCTGCCAAAACCTTTTGGAGTACTCCGCAATTTCTCAGTATGGTTGAAACTGGAAATGGTGTAGCTCCCATTCTTCCATCAGTTTCTCCAGAACAGCTGTGAAACCTTTGTTATGGCCTCAAAGATCTTCCACAGTTCATAGAGCACACCTAAGAAGTCACCACATTTCAGACCTTAACTTCCTTTGAACTTCAGGTTTGCATTAAAAACAAACTAGGGCAAGTAGTGACCCACAGGAGCAACATTCACCCCGAGTATCTGTACCACAGTGGCAGTCTGACTTGAAACCTTGAATATCAGTTTGTGCTTTTTAGGGTTTATGGCTCCAATTCAAATGAGTTGAAATAGTCAAACTCTGGTAAATATAGAAGGAAATATTTTGTATAAAGCAGCTAGGAAAATCAAACAAAACCCTACACGAACAAACAAATTAACAAATATTTAAGAATTCTCTGAAATGCAATGATCAAAAGAATTTCACCATGGAAGATGCTTAAAGAAAAATCTCTCAGGCTGAATGTGATGTAACACTTTCAAAGTCTGTAAAGGTTTAAACTGTGTCCATAATACTCTAACTGCCTTTCAACACTTACCAATTACAGAGTGAAAAACACAGATAAACTTTTAAGAAAGAAAGGTTTTATTATTTTTTTCACTGATCTAAATTTCATAGACAGATAAAGAAAAAAAGAAGTCTTTGCATCTCACTTTATTATTGAGACATTTACTGTTTGAACATTTTCTGTATAGAAACTTGTGAAGATGATCTTAAAGGCAAAAGGGATTAGAATAGAATGAATTTTTGTGGATGGACATCACACATTAGCTTCACCTTCACTGTCTTAAACTATGTTCTGTCAAGGATACCCACTAATAATAGATACGCTTTCCCACAGTTCTACATCATATAAATATAACTTATTCTTCCGTCATTCACCTTAAAAAAGGACAGAAAAGCAGCAATGCAAGTATCAACCACATCACAGTTTTCCATATAACATATACACTTGTTTGTTTTTTTTATTACTAACTGTAATTGAAGAGTTGCTGAAACTTCTCTTTCAAAATAAGGATAACTTATCAAACAAATCTATTTGGACTGTGACATGAGCACTGACACTTATCCTTTAAAACAGAATTCAAACTTCAGCAAATGAGAATAGTTAAAGGGAAAAGTACTATAATTTAAAATGTGAAACTAGACAAGAAGAGCAATCTATACTCAGGAACTATCAGAAAGTTTCCTAATGGATGTCAATAAATGCACAAAATACTAATTACAAGAAAGTTAAAATATTATCATTAAACTTCAAATTCTTTTTCAATTTATATTTCAAATTTTTCAGCATTTGTTTATTGTTACAGAGTCTGGCCCAACCAAATAAGAAACTGAATTCAACAATAAAATTACTCCTGTTGATTAGAGTATGTTTATCTGTCTGAAATAAAAAGCCCAATGATACCACATTGCAGTAATTATGCTCTCTTCAAACTCAGACTTTTATGACACAATACACAACAGAATCCAGTGAGATGTAAGAAGACAACATAAACAAATCTACCTTTTTTTACAGACAAAAAAGTTGTCCTATTACATCTGCCGAAACAAGAAAGAATAAACGAGTGTAAAGTAGCTGAGCACACCGTAGTACAAAACCAAAAAGACAGAAGCTGTTTTGGGGAATATACTCTTTCTTCTTCAGTGATGAACTGTTGAACATTGCTAACAATATTCTGGGCTGCACCCAAAGTGTGGCCAGCAGGTTGAGGGAGGGGACTGTGCCCCTCTGCTTTGGTGAGACCCCACCTGGAGTGCTGTGTTCAGCTCTGGGGACACCAACATAACAAGAACACGTACCTGTTGAGGCTAGTCCAGAAGAGGGCCACAAAGGTAATTAGAGGGCTGGAGGACCTCTCCTACTACGACAGGCTGGAGAAGTAAAGGCTCCAAGGAGACCGTAAAGCAGCCTTCCAGTAGCTAAAGAGAGCTGGAGAGAGACACTTCACAAGGACAAGAGGGAATGGCTTCAAAATGAGAGAGAGTAGTTTTAGATTAGATATTAGAAAGAAATTCTTTACGGCAAGGATGGGGAGGAACAAGTTCCCCAGAGAAGTTGTGTATGCCCTGTCCCTGGAAGTGTTCAAGGCCAGGTTGCATGGGGTTCTGTGCATCCTGGTTTATGGGAGATACATGGCAGGAGGGCTGGAACCAGATGATCTTCAAGGCCCCTTCCCACACAAACTGTTCTGTGATTCCATGAACCCTGAGGAGAGGTAAAAAGAACAGCAATAATCCCTTCTTGCTAAAACACAATAACATGTCCAGTGTTACTTATTCAGGTAATGAATACTGGAGATGTAAAAAAGCCAGCAGTGCAGGCATTGAAAGCCTATTGATTTTTTTATCATAGATGAAATATCATAGAATACCAACAGAACAGAAAGAATGTATTTGGAAACCTTTCAATTTTATTTTTTCATGTAGGAACAGGCTTATTGGTGTTCCTTTTAGAGATTTTGGCTGCAAAAACATCTATGAATTTTAGTTCCCCCATCTAACAGAGAAAAATGTTTTCAGTGTTTGTGAGTTGATTTTTTTTTCTTTAAACTTGTTATACTTATAAAAGTCTGCTTGTGGTTTTTGAGATAGTTTCTAGGCTGATGCATGAATTGGTAGAGACTGTCAAAACATGTACAACTTCTTCAGCAGAGTTGTGAAAGCCTGAATGAACTGTAGGCTGTATCAGAAAATAATGGAGTAGGAGCTTTATCCTAAAGGAGTATCTTATCATAAGAAGTAACAGAATTATTTGAAAGACATGGGACAAATGCATCATCAGCCCCCCAAAAATGCACAATGAACTCATTCCCTAAAAAAACTCAAACAAACAAAAACTCGGAAATTTTATGGACTGCAGCAAAATTTCAAAATAAATATTTGGGACCAAAAGTATTTGAAAAATGCAATTTTCAGACATTAACTTTCAGTATTTAACAGAGCATCAGTAGTAAACAGGAGACTATGATAATGGCAAATCCACTGCTTTTAAAGCCAGCAAAAGACCTTTTTAGCTTGGCTGAATACAATTGAAAAAATCCAAATTTTCTGTATGTGCTGTTCTTTGCAACAAACAAAATACTTAATGAACCAAAAGAAATGTGACAAAGATAAGAGTTTAGAAGATTTTTCTTTATATTCAGAAATAATTTTTCTCCATTATAAAGCACATGAAATGCCGACACTGGAAAACCTACGCACAACTCAGTTCTTATCTCACCATTACAGGATCAGTGATGTCAACCAAACGCTGCTTAACCTTCTTCCTGATGATCCATATTTCTTGCAGAAGTATGTAGAAGCGCAGTAAGTCTGCTAGCTCCTGTCTGCTCCTTTTATATAAAAGCCAGCAGCAATAATCCCCAGTACCCTTTAAGAACAAGCAGTGAATTTATCATATGTTTGTAATGCCCTTTGGGACTCTTCAGGAAGAAAGGCACTGTAAATGTAAGCTCATTATCATCATTAACTCCTTTTATACACCAGCTGAGCTCAGAAGGAACAAACGGGAGAAAAATGTAAGGGAAAAAAAGGTTAAATACATTTGACATTCTCTTCTTTTCCTGGTAGGTTTTAACACATTCTAGTTAGTTTTTAACATTCATAAATACCTCTATTAGGTTAAACTTATAATTTATTAGGAATTCTTAAAATTACTTTGGTCTTTTCCCATGAGATTATATTTACGTTGCTAAGGAAGAAAGAGAAAATAGCTTGACTTGTATTTAGGGATATGCAACACAGCAGTGCCTAACTTACTATACTACACTCCCATAAACTTAGAAACACCTTACAGTTTCCACAGTTGCACCTCACCCACATGTGTGAGAGAACAGTTTGAGAAAAGGAAAAAACTCTCTGTTTGTCCTGTTTGTGTTTTCCGGGAAATTGTCATGGAGATTTTTCAAAGGAAAAATAGCACACTACCTTCTCAAACTGCTTTATGGGAAAAATATCAAACTTTTAAACTAGTTGGGCATACTCTACACAAAAGCTCTACAAAACGGCAACTGGCAGGGACGAAGAAGAATCTCTTAAGGATACTTATAATTTTAGAGAGTTATTGCATCCAAATTCGGCAAGCTGTCACCCGAATGAAATAAAAATCAGAGAAACAAGAACTATGAAGTACAAATGCAAGAAAGAAAGCCATACACAAATGTCCACAGCAGGAAAGAAATCTGTGGAGACGCTCCTGAAGCTATTCCACTGCGGGATGATGCGTGAACACCATCTCCCTGGCTCAGCCCGCTGCTTCGCTGTGCGCTCTCCCAGGGGAGCACGCGCCCTTTTCTCCCCGTCCGTGGCCTCTGCCCCTGCAGCAAAGCGCCCTCACGGCTCCTCTGCCGTCCCGGTGCCTACAGCTGCTCCCAGCGCCTCCCAGCCCCCCTCCGCTCCCGCCGCCCGCGGTTCGTGCCGGGGCGGGACTCCCGGTGCCAGAGCAGGGCGCTTTGCTGGCCTGCCGCTTCCCTCGCTCCCGCTGGAACCCGCGGCCCGACGAGGGCAGCCAGACGCTGGGACCGGGGCGCGCCGGTGAGCTACGGAGAGCCGGCGGCGGGGATGCCCGGGGCCGCATCCCCGCAAGAGCTCGGGGCTGGCGGGGAGCGCAGAGCCCGGCCCGGCCCCACACCCGCCCCTCGCCCCGGCCGCCCCGGCGGGCGGTGCCTCGGCCCCGCGGCGCCGCCGGGCGGCGCTTGCGCACTGCGGCCGTCGCGCCGCTCGCCCGCCTCTCCGGCGCGCCCCGAGAGCCGCGGCGGAGCCGGTCGGAGCCCAGCGAGCCGCACAACGCTGACAGGGGCCGGAGCCGCGGGGAGCCGGCAGCAGCAGCAGAGCCCGCCACGCATCAGCCCCTGCCTGCTCGGAGGGCCGTGGCTGCCGCCCCGCTTCACCTGGTACCCCCACGACTCGGGAGGCAAGAGCAGCCCCGAGGAGTCCGTCCCGGAGCTTGCACGCCCGGCGCCAGCAGCATCTTTGCCGCCCCGGCCGTGCTCGCCGTCCCCTGCCAGCGTGCGAGTGCTTGGGGTGCAGTGATCGATCCCGGCAAGTTTTGCAAAGCTCTGAAACACCTTGAGCTGCGCGCAACAACCTGTGCTCTCCGAGGTGCTGCAGATGGGGAGTTAGTGTTCGCGACCGCCTGGCGAGAGGAGGTGTCTTCCCCAAGGGACCTTTCCTGACCCATAGAGCCACTGGCTGCCCGCGGCGGCGAGAGGACGCAAATGGGCAGCACGAGGCCGGTGCGGCTGCTGGCGGGGAGGCAGCGGTCCCGGGAAAGGGCGGAGCGCCGGTGGGGGGTTCTCCCGGCGCTGCACTTGCTACATTAACTCGGCGCGTCGGAGACGGCGACAGAACTTTCCGGGTCTGCCCCGGGAGTCGGCGACAAGAGGCTCCTCGCCGCTCCGCTCGTCGCGTCCCCGGACCCCGCGGCAGCGGGAGCCGCGGCTCCGGCGGCAGCGGCGTAGCGCCTGCTCCTGACCCGGCGCTGGCCAGGCAGGCTGTCCCCGGGAGCCGGGTGGGCATGTCTCCCGCTCCCAGCCCCGCCGAGCGAGGCGGCCGCCGGGTCTGAAAGGAGAGCGGCTGAGCCCCACCGCCTCCCGGCCATGCGGCCCCTCCGCGCTCCCCTCGCGCTGCTCTGCCAGGTGCTAGGTGCGTGGGCTGCCTGCGCCCTGGCCCCGGACCCCGTCGCAGCGTCCGGGCCGCCGGCGCC
>VWZS01008566.1:101495-168455 GCA_013397075.1 Rhabdornis inornatus
GCGGGAACGCCACGGGGCGCCGCGCCCGGCTCCGCAACCCCTTCTACCCGCTGACCGAGGAGTCGTACGGCGCCTACGCCGTCATGTGCCTCTCCGTGGTGATCTTCGGCATCGGCATCATGGGCAACATGGCAGTGATGTGCATCGTCTGCCACAACTACTACATGCGGAGCATCTCCAACTCCCTGCTGGCCAACCTGGCCTTCTGGGACTTCCTCATCATCTTCTTCTGCCTGCCGCTGGTTATCTTCCAGGAGCTCACCAAGAAGTGGCTTCTAGAAGACTTCTCCTGCAAAATCGTCCCATACATCGAGGTAATGTCCCTGGGTGGGGATGCGCGGACCCCGAGCTCCTTTCCCCGCCGCTTTCCCGCCGCAAGCCTGAGCCGTGTGCGGGGCCGTCATTGCTGCCGGCCCGGGGACGTCCCGGTGCGCCTTGGTTCGGGTTTCCCCGGTGCTCTTGCGAAGGAGCGGGGTCCCGGCCCGGCTCGGCAGGGACCGGGGTCGGCTGTGGCCACGCCGGGTCCAGCGGCACCGGGATTTCTGTGGCTCCCGCTGAGTGCGTCCTGCCACTCGCGCGACTTCTGCCAAACTTTCCTTGTTCCCTGAAAAACAAGTCATCCTCTCAGAATTAAAGTTTTTTGCGAAAGCGGATGAAGGGCTTGAGGGGGTCGCTTGTAAGGAGGTGATTGTAAAAAGGACCATCAAAAAAGGATGTCTGGGCTCTTAATTTATGCTTCAGCGTTCAAAAATCTTACGTTTATTCAGCTGCTTTTTTTCTTTTTCTTTTTTTTTTTTTTTTGAAAGACATCAGCTCCGTTTAAACCGAGCTTCTTGGCAGTTGTTCAGAGACTCTGTCAAAGAAGCTCTCCGACAGCTGGCCACAGTCCTGCCGGCAGTGCTCAGGTTGTCTGCTTTATTTATTTACTGGAACTGAACACTGAGGCTTGCTGCTGGGGTAGTAGCCTGGAGTTCTGGCTGGCTCTCCTGTATTCCCAAAACCTTATGTCCAACATTATTCTGTAACTGAGACCTGAGGGAACAACTGGTGGTTCTCTTGTCCTAAGAACGAGCTACTAGGGAAAAAACCAACCAAACAGAAAAAGCAACACCTTATCCCCCTCCAAAAAACCCTCAAATACCCAACCTGTTATTAATATGGGGAGATCAGGTTCAGCAGCACATTAGTACACAGTAACACAGAATTAACTGTCAAATGATACTGCTATATTTTCAAGTATTAGGAAACGTGTGACCTGTGTAGCCACTGGTTCTTTCGTCTGTTTAGTTTATTACTGGTGGTGTTGGACAAAGGGTGGAGCTGTGCTGCACTTAGTTGAATTCTAGGCCACTACTGTAGCACTGCATTAAAAAAGCTCAGAGTACACTTAATTGATTTGCATTTAAGAAGACATGATGCAGTAAATATGTATTTATTGAGAAACTGACTTGAATCCTTTAAAATTCCTGGAACAGATTCTAGGGCTGCTGTGTTAAACAATAAAATAAGTAGTAGTGTTTTAAAAGTAACCATTTCAATTAAAATAGTGTAGTTTGTGTTTCAAGGACTTTCATGTGACATTTCATGCTTCCTAACCCTTTTTTGGTGCATCCACATGCAAAGTTGAAATAATTCTTTGTAATGTCGATTCTAATTAAAAATCAGTAGTTTAAATTATTTGTGTGGCCACACTGTTCCTCAAAATTAGTTGCTTATGCTTTGCGGGTTTGGGCACTAAAGCGTTTGTCAAACTGAAAGTAGTTTAGTTGAAATGTAGTTGCTGAAATTGAAAACTGTAATCCCGAAAAATATTCAGCTGCTGCTATACCTCATTGTAATTTAATGTTACTGTATTTTTTCACTTTAATGTTCTGTGGACATCTAGAGTTGGTCTTATTCAAGAACTGCACCAGTCGAGTCAGTATCAACTGGTAGCTTGGTCCCTGTGTTAGACTTAATTATTACTGGTGTCTAAAAAGAAAGCATTTTCCTTGTCCTTGAGGAAGTACAATTAACTTAGTTCTAAGGTACAAATATAAAGAGGTATTGCCTTAGGCTTCTGTGCTGCTTCCAGAATTGTACATTTTTGTTCAGTGGTCATTAAATATAATGCTCATGTATGTAAAGTATATTGATCACCCTGAGAGGAGTAAGTAAAAGGCTGGATTTCCCTCTCTGTAAACTGTGGCAATGAGTGGCAGATACTGAACACTAGTGGATCATGACTTGCCATAGTTCACCTGGAGTCTGGAAAGAAGGACACTGTCCTATAAATCAGGATTTGACCCTGCTGAGGCAGAGAAAGCAATTAGAGCAAAGGTTCACCTCTTTTCAAGTGTTGTTCTAACCTCACTGGCATTACACAGTGATACTGACACCGCCAGGAGCAATGCAGATGTGTAGCATGTCATGAAATCCATCCCATGCAGAACTGCTACTCCTCGCTCTTTCAAGGATTGTTTTCAGCAGTGCATTCATCTGACAGCTGAACACTCCCTTTTCCTTTGTAACTCACCTGGGCAGGCCCATCTCCTTCTCACACAGTGGGAAAGGGTGAAGTCTTAGCTTTTGAGAAGAAAGCTGAGACAGCTATCTTCAGGAGAGGTTTCCAGACCTCCATGGAACACAAATAGAATCATCTTCCTGAAGACGGACACATTTTAACCTCTTGTCTCTATTTTCTGTAAGTTTGCACAGTGTTTAGTTCTTTTAAGTGTCTCTTAGTTCCATCACTTTTCATCTCTTTTTCTTCTTTTTTTTTGTATATGCTGTTTAGAGAGCTACATATCTCACCCGGATTTGTAGATCCAGAAATGTCTCGAGCATCAAAAATCCTTATTGGCCTGAGTCTTCTGCCATACCAGCTTTTACTTTCACAACTAGAGAACAGGGGATGGCTCATTATCCACAGCAAGTGGTGGGGTGATCACAGCATTTTAACATAATTCAAGCATGCTTTTTGTTGTTTGAAGGTTTCAGGTGATCCCAGGGAAATACCTTGAGTTTTCTTAGTTCAGCTTCTTGTGGCCAATTGGTTTTTATTTGTGCTGTTTAATGGATATTGTGCAGAATTCCAACAAAGCATCTGTTGCTAGTGATAACACATATGCACACACAGTCTGGGGATAATGTTTTATGATATCTTCCTTCACATTTGTATAGGTAAAGACTGAGCTTCCAGCAGTGGAATGTCTCCACAAATTTAATTTAAGGGGCAGTTTTCCCATACCTAATAAAGATCTTCTATGACAAGTACATTAAGTAGTCATTTCAGCCATATATTGTATCACAGTATGGCCACTCGTAACTACTAGTTTTGAGTGTGCTGAAAAGGAAATGAGAAGGGAATTAGAACAAGTGATGCAGATACTCTGCCTGTAAGGATGTGTGGAGATGTGCTTCTCTTCCGTTTTAACACTCGCCTGAATTTTTGCCACTTTTCTGCATGGTTCAGAAGTCTAGGTTTTGGCATGCGTGTCTGAAGTGTTTACCTGCACACTGTGTTTATTTTGTCTTTCATATACTTTCGTCAGTGTTACTCAGAATCAGGAGACATGACGTAAATGACAATAGAAAGACAATGACTTTGGCTTTTGAACAATATAGCTCCAGTTCCCCTACTTACAGATTTATTCTAGGCCTTAATATAAAGAAATATAAATGTAGACAAAATCTATACTGTTACTGTGCTTTTAAATATTTTACAACTGTTAGTCATGTGAAGTTGCAGGGTTTTTGTTTTATTTTAATGCTGAAATCCAGTAATGAAGAGATGAAATAAATTGTTTAAGGCCCGGAGCAACTTGCACAAAATGACAAATGGATTGTGTCAGGTAAGACTAGAAAACTTCTTTCAGGCTTAAGAAGGAACTTTGCTTGAGCTGTGTTGATTTTGCTCTTGGAGATTGCACTAGAAGCTTTGTGTGTTAGAGGCGGTCGCATTCTATGCCAACAGATTGAATCAAGCTACTTATAGCCAAGTAAGGATTTAGAATTGAGGAATAGTCTAGCATGAGGGCTTGCAGAGGCTGATTTACCATCCTGTGCAGTCCAGCACAGAGCAAGAAATTGCTGAGGCTGGTGGATATTATATAGCCCTGCATTCAGTGCTAGTAAACATGAGGCCCTCTGCCTTTCCCATACACCTCACAAAGAACAGGACAAAGTTTGTGGTGTCCTCATCTAGACCATATCATGCATACAAGACCGGTGGGTTCTGTAGCAGGCTGATGGTAAAAGCCTCTGAAATCCAATGCCCAGTCTCTGCATGTGCTTTTGGCAATGAATTTGTGGCATCACTCCTGTTTCTGGTGGGCAAATTCCAGCTCAGGAAAGCAATCACAATTAGTATTCTTAGTGGAAAGCATAAGAATTGATTTGGACTGAAATACGAATTACTCTCTTTCCCTGGAGATGGTCCTCCAGGGCAATTTGAGGTGAGGCTTTTTCCCATTTCTCTCTTTTACTTGATAGAGGTAAGTAAGAAGCACAGAGAAAGTGGCTGTTCTGTGCTTGTTCCAAAGCTGTCAGAAGAGATCCCTATTTTAAGTTTCACTTTAGGGAAGCAAATACATTTTTTATGGGAGTGTATAAAAGCTGTGTATTATCTGTCTTTTCTGTGTCTTTTGATGTGCGGTATTTTCTTTATGTCTCTTCTTTGACTCTAGTCAGAACTGTGCTCCTGAACCTCCAGTGAGTCCTCTGGGTCACAGACAAAGACACTCAGAGATGTTTGCAGTTTCAAAGCTTCATCACGAGAGTTTTCTAGGGCAATGGCTAGATTTATCTTTAAGTGAGCAGAATATCTTCAGTGCTTATCACACAATAAATAATTATTTAAAACAGAAGTGTTAATATATCTCTGCCCTTTAAATATTAGTGGCACAATGATAGTAGGTGCCATGTTGGCTGTTCTGTCAGTCTTTCTTTCCTCTACAAATCCTGTCCTCAGGATCTTCTAAGTTTTTGCTTTTGGCTAAATTTTGTGTGTGGCATTTCAGCATGGAAATTAATTTGTGTCAGAGTAGGTTTAAAATTAATGTTTAAGTAAAAGTAATGTTTAAGTTACATGTGTGTGGAGAGGAAAAGGCAGCATCTGTGATCCCAGCACTGTTGACTCTGCTCTGAACACTAACATGTCATTTCTCCTTATGACAGGATTTTTCCTGCAAAAAGAGGAAGAGGTAGATTTCTAGCAGTAGTTCCATATTACTACTTATAAGAATTAGTGCAGGAGTCCCTTGTGTAGTGTGATGAGAACTTGATCCTCAGTGGAGAGTGACACCAAAAACAGAAAAAAAAATATTAAACTTACGTATTTGATAAATATTTGGGCTGTTTTTCTTGGGGTTTTTTGGTTTTTTTTTTTGGTGTTTTTTTTTTTTTTTTGTTTATTTGTTTGTTTTTTGTTTTTTATTGTTGTTGTCTTTTTGTGTGTGTGTTTTTTGTTTGTTTTTGGGTTTTTTTTGTTTGGTTTGTTTTTTTTTTTCGTTTGGTTGGTTTTTTTGGGAGTGCAGTGGGACTTTTTTATTAAAAGAACAAAAATCTAGATAAATATTACATAATTGTTTGCAATGGGTTGATCTTTTATTTTGCAGTAGTCTGTTCTTATTACTGGACTCTGTACTGTAAGTGTAAAGTAGCACAAAAAATATTAAAGTCTGTGCTAAGTTTATTTATTTATCTTAGGCAAAACTGACAAATCTACAGGAGTCCCCCTGGTGTGTTGCATAACGTGTTTGAAAGGTATGAAGTTTAATGTGGATGTGGAACAGCCATAAGAAAATGATAAACTATAATGGCTTGGGGAATAAAAAGTCATTTATATGATATAATAGGAATGGATATACAGAGTCTATGAGGTGTCACTGATAGCTCAGAGGTGGCTTGGATAGTAGCCATCCACCTCTTCTGTAGTTCAGCTTTCCCATTACAATGGGAAATTGTTTTGAATACCCATCTTGTCTTGTAACAAAGGAAAGAAGAGTGCCATGTAGTTTTGAAAAATTCTTTGTTATCAACATAAAATATATTCTGTCTTAGAAAATTCAGCTTCAGCTGGTAGAAGGGTCCACTTCTTATAACATCTTTATTTTAACTTGTTCAATATAAACTCAGTCTACATTGTTTCCACTCACTTCTCCATCAGAATGGTCACTCTCATTTCCAGCCTGGAGTTGCTCATAGCTGGTTGATTTTCATTGCGTTATATTAATTGTCTTTTGCCTTAAGTAACTTTTGTATCTCATAAAAGATTTTTTTTGTAGATAGCAGCAATATCACTTCATGCTCTTTGTCTTACTGGATGGAATGACCTAATCTCTCTTTTTTATTCACTTTGGTCTTTGTTGGTCTTTTCACCCAAGTCACCTTTTCTGATTTTGTTTCTGGTTTTCATTACTTTTGACTGGAAATTAGTGGGAGAAAATTGGGTGTTATTTCCACAGCCATAGCTCATTGCAACACATCTACACAGCTCTGCTGGTCAGCCACAGGCTCTGCTCCTGGAGGCCAGGGCCAAGAGCTGTGGGACTGCAGCCAGGAGAAGAAGTAGGGCACGCCAGGAAAGGCCTGGGAACATTTTGGTAATTGTTAGTTTGTGAAAGGGGAGCTGGTATATTGGAAGGATGGACAGGAGAACAGCAATTATGCTGAGCACTTCATGAGTTTGCTATTGTTTTTTATTGTTTTTTATTGTTTATTATTGTTTATTATTGTTTATTGTGGCCTCAGTTCCCCAAATCAGTTTTGACACAGCTGACTAACAGCTGGTGAGCTAATGACCAAAGGTTTATGCAGTATCTTGAAGGGGCATCACAGTGCCCACTAACCCTGTCAAGGCTTTTTAAAGAGCAACAGTATTTAAAGAGATTATTTTGTAACAATAATGTCTTCCTCTGTGTGCGTATGCTGTAGCTGGTAATCCCTTCAACAGCAAATGGCATGGGTATCTCCTCAAAGCAGGATCTCCTTCACCACCTTGAAGATTGATGGTCATTCAGCTGGAAATTTGGGGACTTTGCTGATTTCATATAGTAAGAGAAAGTTGTAAAATGATGTCATCCTGAATGTCTAGAGGCTGCAGGACAGTCTTCAGTGGACAGTACGGAAATAAACCAGACAACTAAGTGATGATTAAAAACTACTGAGCCTGAGTTGCCCTTACCTTGCCTCATTTCCTGCCAGGTTGGTGAAATTAAGATTGCAACAGCATATCAGACACTGAGCTGTTACAACAAGAGCACCATTAAACTCCATGTGGCTTTGCACCACTTTTATGATTGTTAATTTGTGCTTTACCTTCTCCCTGTCAAATTAGGGACCTTAATTCTATAGTTGTTTCAAGGCAATATAACACTAAAAAAAGAAAACTTACCTGCGTTCTTTCACAGTTTCAGCTTAACTCTGATTATAAGTGTGACTGGTATGAAGAAACACACCTAAACTGAAATTGTGTGAACATGCAGAATGCATGTCCCAGTTCTCACCCGTAGGTTTTGAGCAGCACCCATTGATTTTGCTGGCTATTACTCATAGTCTGCTGTGTGGAGTAAGTAATCCAACCCTTGAATTGCACTACTGCATTTAAGCAAGTCAGCTGGAGTGAATCCATGATCATCTGCTTGAGTGTTTTTGTTTGGTTTTTGTGATCTTTTCCATGGCATCACTAACACCACTAATCTACAGAAAATAGGAAGCTGTTGCTTGTTCCAGCGAAACACCGCCTTTGTTTAGTTTGTTTCATCAGTAAATCCACGGGAGGGTTTTCAAAGCCTCCTTTCAGTATTCTTAGTTGTTTCCTCTTGCTCTATTTCCCTGTTTTAAGCCTCCAAATTGTTGGTCAGTTAATGTGACAGGAACCCCGTAGGTTATGTTTGTTCATGGCAGACATGTCTTCTTTCATTAGTCCAGCCCTACCAGCTGCAGAGTTTTAATGTCTCAGCCGCTGTGTAACAGTCTGTTTGCAATGAAATGTGTCTCCGCTGGGGTGGGGGGAGGCTCATGCCAGAGCTGGAAGGGAACATCTTAATGTACAGACACTCAGGTTTTCTTCTGTTTTGCTGGTTTTGATTTCAATCCCTGTTCATTTTCAGATCTCAATTATTTCTCTGTCTTATAATTGTAGCAAGCTGAGTCCTCACCCTTTTGTTATTCATGTTGCATGTTAAGGCTAAAGGTTTGCTGTCACTAAGAGATCTGAAGACTGCATACACATTTAAATGTTTTGGAAATAAAATTGCTAATCTTGAATTAAAAAATCTGACTCTGAGTTGTGATACTTCCTTAGCGAAGTTTATCACTGTTCATTAAGATTTCCCTGTAACTATTTTTCTTTAAATGTTTTTATTTTTTTGCTGTATTTACCAAGCTTTCTTTGAATCTTGTCAGACAATTTGACTTCCAAATAAATGGTTGTCTATTAAAAATGTTTATAGTAGTGCCTTGTCATTATTAAATATTTCTCCAAGTTAATTAGCAAGAGATTGCATCTTACTTATTCCATCTTTTAGGAAGCTGCTTCAGAGAATTCTCCAACCAAGCCAACATCTTACCGTTCTTATCCCAAGTGCCTAATATTTTTCAGTGATAGTCAATTTTAGTAATCTGATATGGCCATTAAATATTGAAGGCCAAAATTAATGATACATTTATATAATTGTGCATAATTGTGCTATCTGTCTTTGCAGAACTTTTTTCATAGATGCAAAAACAGTATTATTTCAGTATTATGGTGGAAATCAGAAAGTGTTTCTTAAAGTGTGCCTATATGAAATTTAAATATAGCATTGCACATCAAATTTTGATAAGCAAAATTATAGTGAACTGCCTAATACTACTTTAGATTTCACAGTTCATTACACAGATATGGTTCATTCATTATAAAAGTATGCATTCTTTAAATTTATTAGCAATATTATTTAACTTCTTTTTTCCTTCTGCATCAACACATTTTCAGCATAATACATGTTTGCAAATCCAAGAAAATAAGTGAATTAAAATTCAACAGGGCACTTAGTCTTTCTCCAATTGAAGTTAATGGGCGTTCTGCTTTAAATTTTAACTGAAGTTGAATTTATTGTTAATGTAATTAGGTCAAAATGTATATAGTCTTCTTGCAAATTTCTTTTAGGAAATTAAATTATAAACAGGATAAAATGATAGGAAATGATGTTTCATGACAGCACAAGATTTCTGTTCATGCATAGAATAATGATTATTAAAGCTCGAGAACATAAGTATTGCTCTGTATTTGTTCCTCACAGTATATAATTGACAGCTCTCTCCAATCCATCTTTAAATCATTTAAAGAATGAAACTTCAATTTCTCCTGCCCCACAGTATACTCTCTCAAAGAATGTTTCCTATGAAATTAAGCCTGGGTTTTCCTTGAATTTTTTCTAAAGTAATATTGACTATTGCTTATATAGAGCCTAACTACTATAGTGAAGATTAGTTTTGCACAGGCTCTAGAAGTCTGAGGATTTCAAATACGGTTTCTTTGAACTCTTGGTAGGGGATGACTTTATGCGCCTACATCCCATCAAAATTTCACTTAAAAGCCTGAGTCCACAAAAATAGTTGTTGGAACCTACTCAATTCAGTAGTTGCCTCATCCCCAGGGTTTCTAAGTTTTGTAGATATGGCAGGTTTAATATTTTGATCCCCTGCATGCATGATGAACTTGTTATGTGGTCATAACTTCTGCTGAAGGAAGACTCTCCTATCTCTCTCATTTTGACTTAAAATTCCAACCCCTGTGGTGGAACCAATCTTTCTGAAAAACACCCCTTAGAAAAAAGTAGGGGACAAAGCAGTTTAGTTTTAAATTTTAGTCAATTCCTCTATATTTTTTTCCACTCAGTGTTGCACAGATGCTTGTTTGGATCTCCAGGAGAGGTTGACACCAAGCTGGAATAAGAATTTGTTGGTGAAAAAATAGAAGCATGTACTCTTTTTGGAATACATGGTGGATGGTAGCTCAGCAAACACTGGAAGAAGTGCTGTCTGTGACACTTCTTTTGATGGTGTTCAGCACCATGGTGCTCAACCGCTTCTCTTCCTTCCCCCCCCCCCCCCCTTTTTTTTTCCTTGTTTTCTTTTCCTGTTTGTCCCCCACTTTTTTTTTGCCTCCCCCAGACAGCACCTGTATTGACGTGTGTTGCCTTTCCTTCTTGCCAGGTGGCCTCTCTGGGAGTCACCACGTTCACGCTGTGTGCTCTCTGCATTGACCGGTTCCGTGCCGCCACCAATGTGCAGATGTACTACGAGATGATCGAGAACTGCACCTCCACCACGGCCAAGCTGGCAGTCATCTGGGTGGGCGCCCTGCTGCTGGCCCTGCCCGAGGTGGTGCTGCGCCAGCTGGCCAGGGATGACCCCGAGTACAGTGGGAGTCCCCCCGGCGAGCGCTGCGTGGTGAAGATCTCCACGGCACTGCCCGACACCATCTACGTGCTGGCTCTCACCTACGATGGGGCACGGCTCTGGTGGTACTTTGGCTGCTATTTTTGTTTGCCTACCCTGTTCACTATTACCTGCTCCCTGGTGACAGCGAGGAAAATCAGGAGGGCAGAAAAAGCCTGCACAAGGGGGAACAAGCGACAAATTCAGCTGGAAAGTCAGATGAATTGCACAGTGGTGGCTTTGACCATTTTATATGGATTTTGCATTATTCCTGAAAACATCTGCAACATTGTGACTGCCTACATGTCCACAGGGGTCTCTCGACAGACTATGGACCTCCTCCATCTCATTAGTCAATTCCTTTTGTTCTTTAAGTCCTGTGTTACCCCAGTTCTCCTGTTCTGTCTCTGTAAACCTTTCAGCCGGGCCTTTATGGAGTGCTGCTGTTGCTGCTGTGATGAATGCATCCAGAAGTCTTCCACAGTGACAAGTGATGACAATGACAACGAGTACACCACAGAACTGGAGCTCTCCCCGTTCAGTACCATCCGTCGCGAAATGTCGACTTTTGCTTCCGTGGGGACTCACTGTTAATTTACCTTAGGACTTTATTTCCTGTATCTTTTTCCTTTTTCTTTTTTTTGCTTCATATTTTTCTTCTGGAAACAAAATGCAGGAAAAAAAATCACTGTTAAAAACTACTCTTGAAACCAATCTGTATTAACAGTCATGCTTTGGAAAATAATTTGTTTGATTATTAAAAGGAAAGAAAGAGAGAGAGAAGAAGAGCCAGCACTCAGTTTTAAATAATTAGATTTTGTATGGTGCTAGGATTTCATTGGTTGAAGAGGAGGATCCATAGCAATCCACTTTTTTTTTAATTCTGTAGTGGTTTTTTTTTATTATCACTGTAAAATGATTATATAGACATTGTGGGCTTTGCAAGGTGTTTTCATGTAAAAGACGTGGTGGAAAGTATTTGAAGGTAGTTTTAATCCAATTATTGTACACTATTTTGAGAGGACTTGGGCTTCAGAAAATTTATAAAGTAGCATAAAAATAAATGAGGTTTTATTCTTTGATTGTCAATCTGCATTTAACACATTTAACAAAGACACTTATGAGTAGTATGAAATGCCTTTAATAAGTAAAAAAAAAATCTTTGCATATTGTAATTTAGGTGGCCATATTTAATTAATTTTTGGGTACTTACACTTGGAGGATATAATTACAGTGTTTAAGGAAGATGGTTATAATGGTATTAGATTTACAGAAATGGGCTTTTTTAATGCTATATTATTGAAGGTTCAATGTGCCTCATTGAAAATTTTCTTCTTAACCTGCAGGTATACAAAATCTTGAGTTATTTTATACTTCTAACAAAGAAACACTCACTTTATGACTGAATTTTGTCTCATGTGGTTTCAAAATCAAGATTCTTTCCAGTATGCTGTTGGTTTTACATTGAGTTTATGTCCTCCATCTCTGTATATATAGATCCTACTGGCTTTAGTGAGAGTCTCAGAGACTCTCAGGGTCTCAGAGTTGCAGAGAAAGGCATTTTTTTTCGCCAGAGGTTTGCTGACAATAAATGTGAGGGACTGAAATATGTGGAGAGTGAATTCCTTCTTTTTAAAAGGTATAAACACACTTGGACACTTGGGGCTTAACCCAGACTGTGGCAGTCAATGGAGAGGTTTCCATCAATTTCAGAGAGCTTTGAATCAGACTGGCATCTCCTATTTGTTCTGGGATATGTAGCATGAATATTAATCACAAGGGTCTGTATGCTGTTGAGAGTCATGCTGCTCTCACAGAGACTGCTATTCACTAGCAGCTCACAGCTCTGAAGCTGGTTTTGAGAGCCACCATGTGTTTTGCTGATGGCTTCTTGCTGTCCACAGAGTTGTTAAAATGAGGATATGTCAACACTGCCAGCAACAGTGTGATATAGTAAAATCCAAAGTTGTCTTAAGCAAGCCAGGTTGGAGACTGGAAAGTGCCTATCCTTACCAGCAGAGCTTATTTCCCCACTCTTGGCTGAAGCAGACATTGTGTTCTTGGCAGGCAAGCCAGCTCGTATTTACACTGGGCAGCAGGCTGAAGTGTAGACACATGCTGAGGAACTGAATTTTTTATAGATAGCTTGTATTTTAATACTAATTAAATAAATAATGCAGCTGTATTGAGCAGAAGGCAAATCTCATGCATTCATGCTTTGAAGTTAACAGTGAATATAATTGATGTAATCTTACCTCCCTCATGATATCTGCCTCTATATATGTTAAAGAACTTGCTGTAGCTTCTGGAAAGGACTCTGTTTTTTATTTGTAGATTCCAGACTTAATGTGTATAATCTTGGTATCTGCTTGGGCAAGCAGTATTTCTTATTTTTCTTTACCATTTTAACCTATAATAATTTCAACTGAAAAAACCAGTTAAGATTAATTAATATGAATATGAATCCAAATTTATATGCACATGCATTCTTCTTCTGACTTCTGATCAGATACTGGGCCCTAGCAAGGCAGTCTGTTTTAACCACAGGCATGTGTTTATGCTTAGAACTTGAGAAATTACCTAAGTTTTTAAAATCTTGTTTAACATGCTCAGTCACTTCTGAAGGTGGGAACTGTCCCCTCCTTATAAAACCTTTAATTGACTTGGCTTTGCTTGATTACATTCAATAAAGTATGAAAGGGATTAAAGAGAAAAGATGAAAACAAAATCTTTCTTACTTTGGTGCCTGTTTTCTCAAATACATATTCCCATCTCTGCATTTTGATTTTTACTATTCTTGTTATATGCCAATATTTATGAGGAATGAATAAGACTCTCTTTTTGTTCCTTGCTGAGAGAATTGTTTCCCTTGGCTGCCTTTTCTGTTACAGCAGGGGCTTAAGGATCTTGGAAAAAAAACAGCAGAATGGGAGGAAGCACTTTAAAAGAAACAAATGAAAAATATAGAGAATTTACTTGGAAATATTAAATGATCACATTTTGCTAATTCAGGTGCAAGTTTGCACCAGGACACAAAATGTCCCCATTGCTTTGGATATAAGGTGCTTCCAGCTTTCCACTTGGCACTGGGCATGTGTCAGCTCTGCTAAGGACTGTCGCTAGCTCACAGGTTACATGTTCTGTGTCCCAGGGAGGTGCAGTTGGTTTCTGCATTTAAACATTTCCACAATATGTGTATGGTAATCCTGGAGAAATAACCAAACAACCAACCAATCAGCCAAGCCAAACAAAAAAAAAAACAGCAGAACCAGGACAAACCCCAACAAAAACCCCAAGAGCAGCAACAAATCCGTACCCAGCAAAAAAACCGACCCCCACACAAAAAGACGTAATAAGTCATTGGAGAAGATAGGATCTGAAGATCAGTAATGTTGTGCTTGTAAATACATTTTCCTACTTGTGTGGCAGAGCATTATAGAGTGTTGTATTCAATGGGCCTTCTTTGTACCCTGTGTAACCTTGCCTTTTCTGCTGCTGAAAGAGCATTTTTCACAGCTATTTCTCTGCCTTGCCATGGATAACTGCAGCAATTTGACGTGCAAGATACCCTTTTATTCTAATTTGTTCTCTAAATTGGTTAAACTAATACCACATTAGCAATTTGTATTGTCAGAGTCATTCAAGTGTCATGATAAATGATCCTTATGTTAAAGATGCAGTACTACATTGCATTTCTTCCAAGTTTTGGGGTTGATGCTCTGAACTCTTGAAATTTTCTTGTGTTTTCTTTTCTTACTTTCTTTAATAGTCTTCAATATTAAATAATAATTATTTATTATTCTAATAATTAATAAGCTGTTTATGTCTGGTTTTAATCCAGATCTGTCAGGCATTTTTCTATTAACAAAAGGTCATTTGATGACTGAAGATTTGCTTATTGCAGAGATTTAATTTTTTTACCTAAACTAGAGAAATGTGTAGAGCATGGTGGTCAACATAGAAGATTGATGAAATGGAAAATCAGATTGTAAGTTAGGAAAGCCCTATACCTTTCAGGTATGTAAGCCTTTAATACATTAGCACTAATTGTCCCAGCCCTGGTTTGATTAAGAAATTAAAAAAACATGAAACTCTAGTATATATTTCAGTATCTCCAATGAAAATGTTACATGACCTGTATCAAAATATAATTGTGTAGGCCAAAGTACAAATGGCAAATTGTTGAGTAATATCTCTCAGAAGAGATCTCTTATTTTATCACTTCCAAGGTAAATTCCTACATTCAACCTTAAATAAATTCTGCATTTAGATGATGTCACTGACTTGTTCAGCTCCTGCTCTGCCACTGAGACCGTGATGTAAGCTTCCACAGCTGCTGTCCAAGCATGTTGTCCTGCATCTCTTCATAAGAAATTGTATGATGTTAAGCTCCATGGTGAGACTGTTCTTTTGTGCTCATGGCACTCAGAAGCAAACTCGATTCTGTGAAATGTGAATTGCTATTGAAATTCTGAGTAGCTTACCCAAATTCATCAAACAACAAGAGTATTCAAAACCTCTCCTAGTATCTGTGAGCCATTGTCTTAGACACTGTAAATACATGCAACTTGCCCTGTGGGTGCCTAACTGCTGGTGATGTGCTCAGATACATCACTGAGCTGCTCCTGGGCTTTTTTTGCCAGGTGGCATTAACAGAACTCCAAAACCCTTAAATCATCACCTTGTTATTGTGCTGGAACTAAGACTGAAGGCAAAACCTGCTCAAAATTAGTCTGTCTCCTTAGCTGGGCTCTGTCTTTTCTGTGCATGGAGAGCATGTCTGGGGTTACAGGCTGTCAGTGGATACAGGCTTAGCAGAGTAGCATCAGCATGTTTGTGCATGTTCTAATGAACCAAAAATCTAGGTTCTGTTATTTCTAGGATGGAAGAGCAAGATTCAAAACCCTGCCCTGCTTAATTTATAGGTGAGACTTGAAATTTGGTGGTTCAACATGCCATCAGAAAGGCCTAACTGCTGTAGTAATAGACATGCTGGTATTATTACGGAGGGAAGAATCTTCTATATGTTATTACAGAGGGGAGAGCCTGCAGAAAGCTGACTTATCTTAGTTCTTTAAGAACCTAGACCTAATGAATTGCCCAAATTGCAAGGGCAAACAGGGACCTTGAAGTGGATCTGCTATGTCCTGACTTCTTATGTCTGCATGCTGAAACGATCCTTCTTTCCCCATATCACTGGGAAATGTGATTAGGAGTAGTTATAACTTTCCTCCTTCTTTCTTTTTTTTTTTTATGAAAAGCTCAGCCAAAGTCAATGTGAGCAGATGATATGAATCATTAAAACTTAATGGTTTCCTACATGTACTGTCTCAGTCTTCCAGAACTGTATATTTTCACTACTGTTTTGTATTTGATTGAGTCATTTAACACCTACCCTTGGCAGATGTCAAATTTTCAAAAGCTGGGTGTGTTTTGTAATGAATAAGAAACAATGAAAAAGACATAGACTGAGATACTCCAGGGCACCCAGGCATCTCTGCTACAGAAACAGTGACTCATGCTGAGAGCTAAAGGAGTCACCAGTCAGGAGAGCTGTGTTTAATCATGCACTGCATTTAACCCCTAAAATCCAGTAAAAGCTGTGACAAAGACTCCCTGGTATTTTCGAAATGACAGCACAGAAAGTCAGTGCTCTGTTTCTACTGGTGACACATTCCCTATGTAGTGTTACCTGGAGTGCCAGGATCCATATGCCTGGATGTCCCAGCCTCTTTCAAGGAAGAGATCAAAAATTTCTGTCCTTGTGCATGTGTTGCATGTCACAGCTTCCTATTATTGAAAAGCAGAAAATACTGTCCTGACTAAATGTTTATGGGATTTTTCTTCAAATAGAAATCAGGCCTGTCAGAATTACAGGATACTCAGTTTAGTGTATTTAATACAAGTGCTTGTGACAGCATCATTACTCAAGGTAGCAGGTAATCTTTTAGCCAAAGGGAAAGCTTTTCTTTTTCTATTTTAATATATATTTATATATTATCCTTTATATTTTATCCTTTATTTTTCTGTGATCACAGAGGTTTGGGTTTTTTTCCGAAACAAAATGCAGAACTTCCACAAACACTCATTCTTTTGTTTAGTTAGAGAAATTCCATCATTTGCTTACATCCGACATCTTCATTTGGATCCACAGTGAATTTAGCCCATTGTTCTTTGAGAAAGGAAACCAAAATACTCAATTAGAAACATGGTCATGACTAACTTGATCTTGAAGAGAGAAGATTTGCATAAACTTTGCAGGCTGGGATGGTAACATCATTTTTTAAAAAATAATTACGGTCTTACCAGCCTAAACTTTTTAAGAGATGGGAGATACGTAAAGTTCAACAGTAGCTTGTGGTTGAATTTCATAATTGTCACTAGGGACTCCAGAATACATACAATCTGGAATAAAATTATCTAACAGTAGCTAGATATGCATGTGATAGTCCCTACTGAAGACAGTACAAGTATTTAAGTAAACGAATAGATTTTAGCCTCTTAGCTATTATACCAGAGAACTAATTCTTCCCTAAAATATGCTTCCAATTTGATTTAATATAAAATTAATTTACAATTAATTTAATATACAATGAATATACATTTAATACAATTAATTTATTTAGTGTTTTTAGTGTTGCACACAACACAGAAGCTTAAGAAAGAAGGTATCCTATCTGTAATTGTAGCCAGCAGTTATACTTCACATTTTTTCTTAAATTCTTTCCTCCGTCTATTTTGAAGCAATTCCTACTGACTGTTCTTATCAGTCTTTTCAGTGTCTTATTCCATTTTCTAACTCTCCCCTGAGAAAAGGAAAATCCTTTTGTTTCTCTGAAGATCAATTCTTTTAAATTGAGCATGTAAGTAAGTCTCATTCATTTTGCACAATTATCCACTGGAACACTTAAAGGTGAACAGTCCTTCTCCTTATGGAAAGTATTCACAAATAAGGAAGCTGCAGTCTCTCTAACCTAGCAGAAATAAAAATATCTCATCAATCTGTACAAGACCTGTGGCCAGAGTATCTACACTAAAGCATGTATTTCTGACTTAAAACTGGTTTACCTGCCTGCAAATCATGATACAACAGACAACGGTCTCTCCTTGCCAAAACATGGGTGGTTTCTACAAGAAACTGGCTCAGGTATCTTTACTTCATATAGTGATTCTCTGTGGAGTCTCTTTTTATCTATAAAAAAGTCCATCTAGATTGTTAGATGTCTGTGCAACCTCTGAGTAAACTATTCCTCATTTAGGGCTTCCTTTAACAGGTATCATCAATGAGCCTTAAGGTAAGGCTTGTGTGATTAAGCTGGGGGTTGACATTAGCTGTTGACCTGTCTATGACACGTCTGTATGCAGACAGCACTGCTGGAAGCTGCACCTGGAAGGTGAAAGGACAGGGATCCCCCATAGGCAAGGCAGTGCATCTGCATCCAGCCTCTTCGTCCATGACAATTTGGTGACAAGTCTGTCAAAAGCTGGGACTAGTTTTGAGAGGTTTGCATAGCACTGCTTTTGCAAAGATTTACAGGGTAGCCAGTCTCTCAAACTATTGACTCTTCCTTAAGACATCCTTGTTTCTTATGGAGGAAGACTTGCCTTTGGCTTTTGACAATAGAAGAAGAAGAAAGAAGGTGTAAGAAAAGGATAGAATCCTGCTGAGATGTGGATAAGCTTGACTTCTGTCTTTGGGGATAGAATTCTGTAATTATAGGGGTTTCTTTGCTTCCCCAGGTTAAAACAGATTAGACACTGAATACTCCATTCTAATATAGACCCCCCCACTGCTGCTGAGGGTGGAGCCAGTAACTCAGGTAAACCAAGAGAGAACACCTGACTTTTTTTCTTCAAACACACAGGCTGTTTGAGTGATAAGTCCATTCGGATAAGAGCGCATGTAGTTCAGCCTGCCTTTCCTGATATCTCCCCTTAGTGATGAAAGCGTTAACAGCACTAGCATTTAGTCTAGCAAAGCCTGGTTTCAGATGAATAGGGGCAGTTTGTGCCTTCTCAGTGCCTGTTTCTGGCTATCCTCATCCTGCACAAGGCAGCACTGTATGCTTAGACCCTGAAGGTCCTACTGCCTGTAGGGCTTGACTTTTTTTAACCTTTCTTTGGTAAATAAAAGGAAAGAAATAAATTAATTGTTAGCTGTTTGAAGACTTTGTCTTGTTTCCTCCTGGAGACCCACTGCAGTAAAAATCAGAATTTGCAAATATATCCATGCCTAGCAACAATATTCAGAAGAAACTATAGAGACTTGAACTCTACGAATCATATAAAAACTGCAGAATTGTGGATTCACATTAAATTTGACAGGAGGTAGTCTGTCTAATGAAAACACACCAAAAATCTACCTTTTTCTACTTTCAATGCACCACTGCCCAATTATAGAACAGTATTTTTTTTATTATCAGTCATGGTACTGCTGCTTAAGAATTCTTAATATGTCTTATTCTTCCTTTCTGTTTACTTTATTTTCCTTTGTCATCTTTCATTCTATTCTTCATCTCTGTTGTTCTTTTCAGCTGGAGAACCTTAATTGTTTGTGGTGTCTTCTATACATCTCAAAGTGACTTCTGTTTAATCAGAGCTTGAGTTTGGTGAGTAAAAACTGAGTTAAAGAGAGTAAGCACTTCTAGCTCACTATGTGACCATGTACCTATGTGGTTTGGGTCTTAACTGAATATAAAAGCCAAAAAATAAATGAGCCTGCCAGTTAACCACAAGCTATCAGAACCTGGAGGCTGGTGAAATAATCATTACTGCAGGCTTCTCTGCTACCACTCAGCAGCCAGCTGCAGAAATCTGCCTTGGGATAGACCTGCCAAATCAGAGATGGGTGTCCCTTGGAACTAATCTTGAATAGAGCAAAAATTAAAATATGAAGTATTTCAAATGAAATATGCTGTGTTCAGCAGAGTAACATTTCAAACACCAAGGTCTATTCCATCAGAGCATACCTGACCTGCTTTACTCCCAAGCCACTGGCAGACTGTCAGTCTTTTGGCTCTGCTGAAGGAGAAAATCTATTTTGTTGATTCTGGCACCTAACTCAAATATTAGTATCAACCTAAAAGTATTAAAAGATGAGATTCCTTATGGGCAAAAGTGAGTTCTTATGGGAAAAAGTAATTCCTTCTTGACACATTTCTAACAATCACTGGCTCAGAAAAGACATTGTCAGGTAAGATATATTTTTGCCTCTAGAGAAAGCTTCTTTAATCAAATTAAGAAAGATGAAGTTGAATCAAGATTTGATGCAAACTGATTTATTGTATGTTATATAGGAAACAGAAATATCTCTTGTTTTACATTAGAGCCAAATATTCATACAATGATATAAAAAATGTAAGGAAAACAAAGAAATAAACTAGGCTAAATTGCTTAACAAGCCCTCACAATTTCATCCAGTTACTTCAGTGCAAAAATCCTGGTTCAGTTTTGGATACCAGAAGCAAGCCTAATTGTTTAGTCATGATGGAGACTCGTGCAATTCCATTTGCTTCTAGTGCTGATAATGATCATTAACAAAACAACAATCCTATGACTTCAACAAATCTTTCATAATTTTGATACTATATGTTCATATAGATCTAGTTATTTAAATGGAATTGGCTGTGGAATAGCTGAACACAAGATTAGATCTATTTTAAACTGAAGTTTCTGAAGCCGAACAGTTTTCTAACCTCAGGATCTATAAGTTCGTTACTGGATATTTACATATGGGTTTTGGTGACAATACAAGATAATTACCTTATTCCTTTCTCAGCTGAAGCTCTTTTAGTGTTTCCTCCTCCTCCCACAGGGTCAATCCTCTTAAAAATGCATGAAAAATATGCACATTGCTCCATTTAGCATATGGGTTTTATGTGCTCTCAGGACAGCACATTATTTTTATTTAGGCAAAGTATTCAATATGACTTTCAAACTATTGACTAAAGACAGTCCTGATTTTTTTCCTCACCCATTTTCTGGATATAGGGTTTTTTTTTCTACTTCCACTGTTTCCTTTTTAGATGACGTTCAGGAGTAACTTTTCTTTAGTTTGTTACAGGAAATTATTTGCTGAAAAGACACACTGTTAATTAGTAAAAAAATTTCTAGTTGTCAATGAACAAGTTAATATGAATTCAGATGGGGCATTTAGGTTTTTTAAGAACATTATACATCTAATATATCTATTGTCTACTTTCTTAAAGATAAAATTTACTACATTTCAGCTATCATTTATGCTAATACCAGAGACTAGTGCCAGAGGCTGATCTCAGTTGCATGGGTGTCCACTGTAGGGGTATTTCTCAAAAAATATTATGATGTAAAAATACACTGTAGGGTTATTATTCCAAGATTCTTCCGATGTAAAAGAAGCTTCATTTACTGAGGCATCAGCACCAAAAGCCTCTTGCAGACTGCCAAAACCTGTGCTGCATGCCCTGCTGGTACTGGGTGTTGCATTGCATAGCCTTTCCAGGCAACCCAGGGTTTTGGCTCCTGCTGATGGCAATGCTTCTTGCAGATGCAGCAAAGCACTTCTGTCAAAACCAGAAAATACTGTGTTTCTATGGGGTGAATATGATAAACCACAGCAAGGGCAAAAACCTCAATCGTGCCCTTCAATCTGCATGATTGCTAGGGTTTTTTGCTTAGGGCTGACTCCAGCCCCCAAACACATGGAGATTTATTTTGGGGAAAGAAATGAGAACACTCCTGACTGAACAAGCTGAGTAATTCTGCAGTTGTTATACTTCAGCAATGCTGGGGCCTTGGTGGAAATACGCACTAGTCCTCTTTTTCTTTGACTCCTGTAATCTCCTTGGGCTATACTGTTTCAGACAGGAGGTGTCTACAGAAAAGCAGCTGCCTTGTCACAGTCACAAAGAGCAGCCATAGAAAAAGTGAACACATTTTCCATCAAGGAAACCCCAGGTCTCAGAGGAGAAAAAGTGATGCAGGTGATCAGGAGGAGATTGGTGCACTAGTTTTCTGTCGACCTTCATTTGCATCATAAACCCATCATCTTCCCAGGCAGAGAAAGGAGCAGCAGTGCTGGCAGCGATGAGGGTCGGGAGCACTGGCTGCGCTGCACTGCCGAGCGAGGGATGGTTCACACACTGCCTCCATCTCTGCAACCCTGGCTCTAGACAGAGTGTTCTTCTCTCACTTTTTAGAGTGCTAAAAGGTTTTCTCTCCTCCCCGTGGGGGTAAGCAAACGCTGTGTAAGTACGTGTGTTTCTGCTGAAGCACCAATATTCTTTGGTTGCCATTTGTTGTTCTTGTTAGAAAGAACGATCTTTCTGTTAACCTAATCTAAGTGATCACTTGGACACTGCAAGACTGTATGTCATTTTTAAGCTACTGTATAGTGACAGCCTTAGGGAAATTCTACAGATGCCTTGCCACAATCCATTTCTTCCCCATGAGGAGCTACCAGACTAGTTGCTTGGATTCATTTGCTACAGCTGTTTGTTTCTTTGACCTCAAAGCTACAAAGGTATGGTGCCAGTGGAATAAAGAAGAGGCTGTCTTTTAAATTACCAATAATAAGAATTATTTTATAAAGTAAAAAAGAGACAGGAAACAGTGTTCTTACAGCCAAATGGAACTACTCCTTTGAATATTTTGCCTCCACCTTATAATACTTTTTTCCTTTCCTTTTTCTGTTAACCTGTAGACATAGATAAACGAGCAACATGATATCAATGTCCTTATTAGTCTGTAATAATTTAAGACAAACTAATATCTCCCTGACATAAAATTGTCAGCTCAGTTCTGTCATGGCATCAGTCATTGCAAACTATTAAATTTCTTAAGCAGAGCTACTAGATATGTTCCTCATCTTATTTATTTCTGCAGTTCAAACATATCCCATTTCCATTTTGACCAGTTATTCCTATGCAGTTATGCTTATTTATTTGAAGTTATTTATAAGTGATACTGTCCAAAGCTAAAAGCTCAGCATGCAAGAGATTATGGATATTAAAATATAATTTGTCTAAAAACTAAAGGCAACAAATCTAGGTCAAAGATATTGCCTTGGGCAAAGTCCACACAAATTATTTTGCATCACTGAGTATTACAGCTTCTGTTTTTCTGTTTAAAAATGCTCATACCTCATCACACAGGTGCCTTTCTATGCAATGGACCATTTAAAAGCATCTCAAGAACTAAGTGTGCATATCCTAGGCTATGAGTTGCAGAGAAAAACAAAATGCTACCCCATAATGTACATCATTTGGGATTTGGGTTTGTATTTGCTGCTTTTCCCCTTTTGAGGAAAAGACATGTCCTTAAACATAAAGAGATTGGTATAAACAAAGAACTAGGGAAATTTGAGGAACTCCTCACATTTTTACTTGTTGAAGGTGTTCATTCATGTAAAAATCCACTGAATGGCTCTACTCTGTCATTTAACTATTATATCTATTTTGCTCCATAAGTTCCAGTTTCCTCGTCTGTTTCCTGTTTATATCATGCTATTTGCGGTCCCTTCTCTGGAGTGAATTAGTTCTCCCCTAATAGAGGCTGGTTTTCTTCTGGGTCCCTGGAGAGCGGGGCTGAAGTCAGCCTTCTGCAGGAGGTATTAGCTTTGAGCAGTAAGGATAGGGGCACATACACACCACGTGGCTGCAGAACCAAGGTTCATTTGTGTCACAGTCTGCAAAGACCCTGCCAGCACACCCAGTGAGCATGAAGTGGGTAATTTCAGAGCCTGATGACAAGGACAATAATGTGGAAAAAGAAAAACTGAGGTTCAGACTTTTTCAGATTATATCGATCAAGTAGGAGTGTGTTACATTAAAGGTATAGGAATTTAGCAGAAAATAAACCCCCTTGCATTCTGTCTGGTCCCCAGAGGTCAGAGGGACTTAGTGCAGCTGGCTTTAACTTCTGATTATAGCCAATTTAGCAATATAACTCTGGCCAAGGCCAAAAGAAGAAGTTGCATGAGCACAGATGCACAAATATGCATTTTATCAATCCGGTACTGCTGGTTTGGTCACATTCAGCAAGGATTTTGCACGATCTAGATTCACAAACACTGTGGTTTGTTAAAGAACTGGAAAGCAGATTCAGGATTGCTGGTGATAAATGCACTAACTACAGAGTGTTGGCATGTGTTGTGACAGAAAGTACAGTAAGAGAGGTCTAATAGCACTAGACACTCCTGGGTACAGTCCAACACTGTTGGAGGTGTAAAGCTCATCTGAAGGTGTCCTTTCACAAGAGGAGGAGGGATGCAGTGTGTCAACTGATCCTGAGCAGGCAGAGGTGTTTTTCCCCTCCAGCTGTTTCTGCCCTGAAAACCCCCCTTTTACACTAGAAATTTTGGCCCATCCCAAATTCCCAAGGGAATGGGAACATGTTACAGGTGGGGTTCAGTGACTTTGGTCATACATGCATTACATGTCCCATGCTCCCATTTGTTTGCATCCTGGGGGGTGTGTAAGTTAATATGTTAATGAAGCTTGATGAGGGTCTCTGTTACTTTCGGTCAGAATTTATAGATGATGAAAGAGGTAGAATAAACACCTTGGTCCTCCTTCATGTACTGAAGGAGCAATAGAGGCTCTCTGGCCTTCATCAGAGGATCCTTGCACACATTCTCATCTCCTTAATGAACCAGATTTATAATGAGGCTTGTTTTTCACAGTGAAGGGAGTGTGGCTATTGGCAGGTACAGAGGCGAGATGTTCTTTTGTGCCTCACTGAAACAACATCGGGCCATGAGACCTCTGCTTCAGACATCATTCAGTGGTCAGGCCTTGATCAAGCCAGGGGCAAGATAAACAGGAGGCCCAGCTCATATTTTTCTTGACCAGCCTCACCAATTCTTCACGGTCTTAAAGCAACACTTCAAAATTATGACACTGTAAAATATTTACACAGAGAGCTGTGGCAGGACAGACCATCCACTGCCTGCTCTCCTCTCCCTTTCCATTACCAAAAGCACTCAGTAGATGTGGTTCTGGCGTTCATTTAAATGGAGAAGAAATCTGCATCCATGCAATGCATTACTCTGTTGGAAGAGATGATGTTTGCTTCACATAGGTGTGCTGAAAAATTAATGCTACAAAGAGAAAATCTTTCTGTTCCCCAGCATCCTCATAAGTTGTAAGAATATGTCCATGCTTCATGTTTTATTATGGAGTTGAAACTTTTCTTGGTTGCATGCCTTCTGTAGTAATTCACAATACCATTAGCTCCCTATTTTGAATAGATAGCATGACTAAAAAGTAGACAAAAGAGATACAGAAAGCATAGTTAAGTATTCTTTACCGATGTAGTGATATTTCTATGTTGCGGAGCATTACAGTGTTGAATTGTCCTCTCTTTGCTGAAAGGTAGGGAGAGACAATAATTTTCTTGTGCCTGAATTACGTGTTGCTGCCTAGTTAAATAAGCAGTAGTGAAGTTTTGCAGATTACTACCATGACTTCATCTTGACAACAAAAATAAAAGAACTGCAGGGCTTACAGATACAAACATTTTTAAGCATCAGTTTCAACATGTGTCTTACAAAGTGTCGTGTTGTGTGTCACCAGATGGCACACATTCCCACGTGTTTAATTTTTATCCCTTGAAGAGTCATTGATTTTCAGTGGCTGAAAATGCTTTTGAATGCTTATAAAGAAATCTTTATAAAATCATAGAATAATTTAATGTGGAAAAGAGTTTTGAGATCACTGAGTCCTACAGTAAACCTAACACTGCCAAGTGCATCACTAAATGTATAGATTTATAATAAATTTATGTAAAAATAAAGCATGTTTATATTTACTTGGTATTTGTTATGCATGTACTGCAAAAGTGGCCCAAACAAATGCAACTTTCAGTTCTATGTTTAATTTCTTCTGCTTCACTTCCCATACAAGAATTCTAGCTCTGGGCTTAACAAGAGCTAAGAATCAATTCTGCTGTTTCCTATAGCTTTCAGCTTACACCTTCTAACTTTTTGGGGTTTTGATGCTACCTTTGCATGAAGTTTTCATGTTTGGACACTAATTTAGTCTTTTTAAATTTAGCCTCACATGTGCCAACCTAATGTATATTAACATCACGTCAAGTGCTGCAATCAGATATATCTCAGCACAGATATGAAAGATTCTTACACTATCTGATTTTTAAACACAGACATACATATATGGCTAATACATAGTTAGGCTAGAGCAAAATATACCAAATCTGGTAAAGACTTATCTCTGAAGTAGATTATGAGAAGATGAAGAAAGGAATTTTAAGTTTCTTTGTGGGGAAGCTGAAGTCATGGGATGTAAAGATGACTGGAGCAGGTAGCTGAACAATCCATATATCTAAACAGAATCAGTGTTGTTTGCCCATATGGCTTCTGATTCAAGGCAGGCAGAGAAGATGCAGAAGACAAATTAGGACGTCTCCAAAGATATGAGCTATGTGACCTGGTGCATGAATCAAAGGGACAATGCTGGTAGTGACTAATACTAGAGTGAATGAATTTCCAAAAGCAATAGGTTAGTTCAACAATAATTGATACAAAGAACAAACATATATTACGGTGTCTAAAGAACTGAAAGTGCATGAGGGTCATGAGTATGTCACTGGGCTATTGAATGGTTCATCCTATTCTATGGCCCCCGCTTTATGCTGGCCCTTTGGTTTATCATAAATTGGGTGTCGCACATATTATGAGGCAGAGAAGAACTGCTCTCACTTGATTTTTGACAGTGTTTGGCTGGCTATTGTGCTACAGAGAATGTTTTCCTTTTAAACAACATATTTAAATAGTTATTCAGAGTGACATAAAACCATCCATAAAATGTTTTGTACTGCAGATATTGTCCAACAGATGAATGGCATGCCTTAAGAATACTGCTTATGAATGTTTGAACTTGACTATGAATTTCTTAATTTATTTTTGTTATTCTAAATCCTTTCTAAAAACAAAATTGCATCTGTTTCTTTATAAGCCCATTTGCTAATACACCTGTCAGCCTTCTTTCTTCTCATGTATTGTTATGTTTTTTTCCTCATTAAAACGGAAGTAAACAGCAATAATTACGTTGATACACTTATTTTGATACATTAAAAGCTGCACTTTGGATAGTACATATGACTTTCTAGCATATGCATGCTTTCTGAGCTGCAATCACTCTATAGCTACGCCCATTAACATTATTTACTAAAGCATATATTAAATTTAACATCCCAAAGAACTCGTATTTTAATAAATGAAACACCATCATGCAACAAAATAAGATATATACATATATATCTTATAGATATAAGACATATGTCTTATATATATATCATATATATAAGATATATATCATATTATATATGATAATGTTTTACTATATAAGACCTTTTGTGCACAGGAGAGACGTAGTATCTAAGCATTTCAGATGTTGATTCAACCATGCAGGAGAGCTACATCTAATGAAAAACACTCTTCCTTAAATCCTTGCCTGAAAAAAGTTAATTTTTTATTATGTGATAAGAAGCAAACCACTCTTAGATAAGCAATGTGTTGATAATACTAAAAGAAAATAAAAGCATGTTAGAGAACTATTTTCTTTTACGTCATACAGGTGTAGTAATTGATTTGTTTTTATACGCTCACCTAATTTTTGCATGTATAATTCCTGTTACAGAACGTAATTCCCAAATTGTTTAATTTGTTTGATTACCATTAAAAATGTTTTAAATCTTTTTAAGTGCTTTTCTTAATTGAAGTCAGATAAAAATATTCCTTTGATAGAAAATCAAAGCATTAATATCTTAGTGGTTTGAGTGTTTGTTCCTCTCCTGATAGTTGATTGCATGGATCTCTTTCTTCCACAAGTGCAGCAGAACTTCTGCTCACCTTAATGAGGCAAGATCAAGGCCATAATTTTTACCAGGATGAGCACATTCCTTATGAGTTTACCTGTTTTTCCCACCACACACAAAATTATAGCATTTTAAGTTATTAAACTCATTGATATTTGGCAATTGTTATGTCCAGCAGGAAGATGCAAATGGAAGGTTTCTTCCATTCCATAAGAGCTGCCAGAAATCCATATGCTCTGTGGGATTTCCAGAGCAGGGAGCTGCCCACCCAGGCTAATAAGTCACAATAACATCAGTCAGCTCTGACACAAATGGATCAAGCTAATGTTTTCTTAGCAGAGCTTTGTACCTATCCTCTTCTCCCAAAATTCCGAATACAGAAGACTTTACTACTTCAATTCACTTGACGAAATTGCCTGATATTTTCAGACAAAAATGACTCTAGATGCATAGACATTTACAACAACAACAAAAGATCAGTACACAGTTTTTTAAATTAATGATTTTTTAAGAAATTATTCCTAGACCACAAGACAATGCAAATTCCCTCAGAAAACCTTGGAATGGGAAAATAATTGAAAATATATCATTTCCTTTCATGGATGCTTCATTATAAATGGAAAGAAAATTTTACATAATCGTGAAGAACATACCTTGCTTTAAAAAAATTCTGACTTTGAAAAGAGGTCTAAAGAAAATAAATGTCCAAAAACTGATCACACAGACTAATTTCTTTCCCAACAGTAATTTGTAGGTCACATCTGTACATTATCTGCTGTAATATGCCAGATAAATTATTTCAATTTGAGCTTTGTATACTTAAAATTGTATTTCTCAAAAAGTGGCTTGAAGTTCATCAGCATTAGAAACCTTGTGATTCTGATTCACCCCTCTGTTACGTAAAGCATTTTCTTATTGATGATAATATGATTTTTATTTGGAGCATATTGTTAATGTTAATGTTGGTGTTATTTTTGTCCATATTATTACTATTTAATGTTGTTAAAACTTATGCTATAATGATACCATAATATTCAGTAATGTCTAGTGATATGCAGCAATATTATAAACAAACAGCAGTAGTAGCAATGATAATTGATAATTTATAACATTTTTATAATAATTAAAGGCTACAATCAGAAGTGAAGTCTTATCAGATTCTAGAAGCTCTTAGAAAGCTACAGTCTTTCTTGCACAAAACTGATATATAAATCCTTCTAAGACAGGAAAAATATGCCATTCTACAGAATTCCTAATCAAAGCAAAATGTAAATTTTTTCAACTAGAGGCTTGTAAGGGGAAAAAAATACCTCTGATGTGATTAATTTTGTTGCTTTTCTCATCTTTACCTAATTTGGTTTTCCTAAATGACATTAATCCTGCTCTGAGGATGAGGCAGCACACCACAGGGGAGTTGCTCCTCAGAGCCGTACTGGAGCACTTGTTTCTCCCGGGCAGCCACTGCTGATGGTGTCATACAGTCTCTCTCTCTCTCCCAGGTAGCCTGTTGGGCTTACTGAACAATTCTGGTTGCTCTCCTACTATTTCTTCTTGCCAAAGATAATTGCAAACAACCATATTACATAGGTGTCACTTTAGGAGTAAATCTAAAAACCTTTAATTGGAATTATAGGGAATTTTTAAAAGCCTCACAAAGTATTCCATGTCTCCAGGCAACTAAGAAACAAAAAGCTAACAGCTTTCCTAATTGGAATACTAGAATTATTTTAAGTGAATACAGCTCCTGGGTTTGTCCTGCCTCAGAATATATTCCTTTGAAAACCTCAGTCGAGAGTGTTAATAATTTAAATACTACGCTCCTTTTTCTATCTCTTTTAATTCTCTGGAATAAAAGTTATCAAATATCAAAACCAGTGACAAAGGCCTGATGCATTGTGGACACAGGGGCCTGCTTGACTTTCAGCCTTGCAATTTAACATTTCCTGCATGCACAGCACATGAGAAGGACTGCTTCTCCCTGGTATAGCTGATTACAATGGCTGAAGGAGGAGAGACAGGAGAAAGGGGTGGTGCACCTGTCTCAGGTCATTAGTGCTCTCTACTTCACCTCAATGATAGCTCAGCTTCTGAAGGAATTGCCTTTAGAGTGAGGCGCTGTGGGAGCCCTGGGGATGAGCAATATGCACAGGTATCGTTATGCACAGGATATCCTGCGGGAAGAACACCGCGCGTCGAGGGGTGGAAAAGCCAACGAGCACGCCTCATGTACGAGGGCCATGTGTTGTGCTGAGGACTTGCAGAGCACCTCCAAGAGAGCAAGCTAAAGCTGAATTGTCTCACTTCTCAAACAGCTCAGGCCAATAGGGAATCCTAAGCCACAGCTTCAAATCATGAGTGTCCAAAAATCTTGGTAAACTTTGTCCCTGGATGACAAGACTTGGGGCTGCAAGTTTCCCCAGCCCACAGCACTGATGTGAGTAAGAAACACTGGCTTTCATTCGTATGTCAGCCTGGGGAGTCAGCTCTAACTCATGCAAGAATTTCTAAATTACATTTGTTACAACCCAGCTTCTGTCCTTGGAAAGAAAATGTGTCCTATGATCCTCATGATCTCTCTCCCCCAGCCCCCCCTTGATCCTGGCCTCTCTCTTCTTTCTGTGCCTGTACCAGCTGATTAGGACAGCAATAAGGTACAGCTTAGAAACATTGGCTCAGATGAAGCAAAGCAAACATTTTTGTACCTATGGGAATAATGTATGCCTTCTCCAGGAGCTCTCTAGGCACTAGTAACCATATGTTATGCTGTTATGTTTTCAGAACAATCCTGGTCACAATTATCTTCCAAATGTCTGCTTGAGATGACTAAGGAATACCATTCACTGATCATTCCCAGATGCTTTACATAGGTTTCTGCTCTGAAAATTAAGATAGTTAATAGCACTGAATAGAGTCTGTTCTGTGTCAGCTGGCATCATTTCCAGGGTGTGGTCATCTTTGGCGTCTTATTTTATTCATATTTAGTGAAGGAGGCTTGCTAGTTGAGCTGTTCAGGAGGCAGCTACATCAATAGAACCAAAGCTCTTGGTTGGCAATATATTAGCTTTGTGGTCATAGGTCATGATCTATGGAACTGTAGCTGAATGTGGAACATCTTTTGCTCCAGCTTTCAAAGTTTTTACAAAGGTACAGATGAAAATTAATAAATAGCTGTAGGATCCTCTATCGCTTTTCCTTTTCTTATAACTCATTCGATCTTGCATGTACAAAGCGATGTCTGGCAGCCTAACGTGGGATTATGGGATGTAATTGTATTTTCTCCTCCTAGCTATTTGTGATTAATCTAGAGGGAAGATCATTAGATAAAAGGGGAGTGGCATTATGATGTTTTATGGCAGAAACAAGAGAGACTGTATTTGTAAAAGTGGGAGAGAATGAGAATTCTTTCACCACTGGGAATGTGAATGTCTGTCAACCTCATGCATACATAATCCAAGAGCAGAGGAGAGAAGGCTCCTCAGCACAGCTGGTTGTTCTTCCACACTAAAGCCCTCTGGAGATTCCAGTTCAGAGCCAATTCCACAACAGCTGGTTTAGTTTGAAATTCACTTGCATTCATTTTATCAGCCTTAACAGATTGTCTGGGGAGGATTAGGAGTCTTCGTCATTGGAGGTCTTCACCACAACTTATAAAAAATATGTGTTCAGGACTGATCAAGGGGTAACAGAGTCTGTCTTGGTCCAACCACTGGACATCTGATCGCTTGTAATCTATTTCAGCCCCATTTTCCTAATTTTCTATGAATATAAGAATATGAAAAGAAGAAGTCCCCGACTAAAGTCTGAAGAGAAACTCCTTTCTTATCCATTCTAGAATGCAGACAGAGTCTAATAGATTTTTATACACAATCACACAGTATATTAATAACAGCCCATTTTTAGAACACATTGACATTTTGTGGTATCAAGTCAGAGAGATCTGAATTGCTGGAAGACAAATACTTCAGTATTTTTTTCTCTTCACCTCACTTGTCTAGTAAAGAGCATACATGTGAAAAATAAGATAATCGCATACATTTTAAAAGCACAGTAAAAATACATTTTCACAAAGGTTCAAAATACTAGAAGTAATTAATTTGGACACACTGTTGCTTGCTTATTTTATATATGAACATACTTTACCTCTATTAGATTACCCTCTCCTAGCAAGTGACTTTAAACATTATTTATCTAAGCACCAGGTCATGTGCTTAGCACCTGCCTTACAAGACCCTGAAACATCAGTGTTGTCAGCTAAAGGATGTGGGCTAAAATTGCATTGAGGTTCACAGGAATTCACTGTCATAGTAAGGAGTTAAGTTTCTGAATGAAAAGATTCTGAGTGCAGTTGCAGATTCTCCCTGTTGTGAAAGTTACAACCACTTTTGGCAAAGCTCTGCGTCTTGGAATAGACTTAAATTTTGAAAGCCAAGTAAACATGCCACAAAGTCAACAGTCACATTATGGTTAAATAACTGGAAAGTGTGCATATGTCTGGGTCTTCTTCTCTCTCTTGTGTGCAAATATTCTGTATTAAGAATTATCAGTATTAGAAATTGAAAGTGTGATAAAAAAGTTTGAGGATAAAACAATAAATAAAAAATTATGTGTGTCTAATTTGGTGTGAAGCAGTAATTTCTGTAACAAATTTTGCCCTGGCTGGTAGAAAATTACATTTTAGAGGAGGGGTTTTAGAATAGCATTCACTTATTGTACTACAATAATGAAAAAGAAAACAATGGAAACTTTTATTTGGTACAACTAGCAGGATCACATTGAGTTCAGCAATTTCAGTGTATGTTCACTGAAGTCTCTGGAAAGACACTTTGGGAGTCTGCCTCCTAGAAAGACATATATAACTGACAGGTTTGGGAAAAAGAGTTATGGAGAACTTATAGGCTCTGACTTATCTCTGAGCTGTATTCACATGCTTCTTGCTATCCACCATAATGACAAACCTACCCTGTTGTGGAATCAAAACCATGGTAGGTGTAGGATGAAAGGCACTTATGTAGTATATACTTACTTTGCTGACTCATGTTTATTTTAAAATATTAATAAACTAACTCCCTATTGCCAGGCTACCTGCCAGATCACGTACTATCAGTCCGTGTCTCTAACTTTATGCTAGATCAGGCTTTTTCTTTACTTTTCTAATTGGCACAGAACCAATGTAAAAGAGCATAGCTAGCACAAATGTTATACACAGAGAATGCCTGCCCACCCATGATCCAAAGCAAACGTGTGCTGCTGTGTTTGGTACACCCAGTTCTTAATCACATAGGACCATGGCCTCACAAATGCCATGTGGTAGTCTCCACAAGTTAATCATTATTACCTAAGGACTTCAGGAATGACCAGGGAGCCAGGAAAGCCCCCAAAGAGCCCAAAGAGTGGAAAGGTCCCAAGCTGCATGTAGCATCCTTTTTCCTCCAGTTTTGAGACTCTTCGTGTCCTGATAATTTATAATATCATTTCTGTCCACTCTGGTGTGCGTCATCCAGGCCCATAACATACTTTTTGCAGTCTGAACTGTATAACTACCTGTGACTAAGTGAGCTGGTATAGAAAGAGCTTGGTATGCCTTAACAAAATCCACTTGGATTTCAGTGAAGTACTCAGTCAAGCATAGCAGAGTTGCATGACTCACTAAAATGAGTGTAAGAGAAAAAGGTGAAAGCCCCAGTTGCCCATGAGTCCTGTTTTTATCATATGGTTTGAAGCCCATTTACACAAAGGCAGAATCTATTAAAAGTGAAGTGTTTGGAGGAAAATTCTTAATGCTGATCTCTAAAATTTTACATACTAAAAGTCACAAACCACAAAAACATTTAACTCACAGAGAGGGTACTTGATGTTAAGAAGATGGATGGTAATATATGTAGATGTACATAATATACATTCGTATATATTATATGAATGTATTACAGATATTAGCTAGTAGTGCTAAGATTCAAGGCCAGCATGCTGCATAGGCCTCTATTTGAATTTATTTTATGTTATATTGATTACCACACTGATGATACAATAATCATATATAGCATTTGAATATTTTAATAATTTTTATGTTTGTTGACACTAATAATAAAAGAATGCTTGTTTCCAGAAACAAGCCAGATTTCTGTCTTCTTCCTCCATTCCTTGCTTCATTACAATGATGTTGCCAGTTAGATTAAGTGAAAACATGGCTTAGGCATTCCAGGCCAGAGTTGTTTTAAATTGTGACTACAAAAGCTGTCATTGGTTAATGTACTAGGAGACAGATAAGTTGAATTATGGGTAGCAAAAGCCTAGTCTTAGAAAGACTTAAAAAATTTTGTTTCCTTATGAGGTAGAAAGAGGTAAATTCTCTGCTATTTTACTTATCTGTTTAAACAAAAGTGACTGTACCTTCAAAGACAAACTTCAAATTCAGTTGGAAATTAAAACTCCTAAGTTTAGAAGCAAGTTTAACCAATGTGCATCAGCACTGGAATAGATATTGCCCTCTGGGGCTACTACAGAAACACAGCAATGCTGGAGGGAGAATTATTGAAGTTAAAAAGTTCTCCTTTATGCACCAGCCCTTATGCACCAGCCCTGTAAAAGAGAAGTGTGAAAGTGGGATCCTTTTAAAATGAAAAATCCTGATGAAATACTCAAGTACGTGGAAGGTGGCATAGGAACAACTGCTTAGCAGAAGACAAGGCAACTCCATTTTAACAAGGCATCAAATATCATACAAGAACACCATAGCACCAAGGAATTCAAGTTCCCAGTGCTGCTAACACCTTAATATATTCAGCGTTGTGTAACTGGCTTTTCCTTGCTGTGTGTCGTGGCTGAGAATACAACATTGGCATTAAGCAAATAATGGGAGTGTTGCTGTGGGCTTCTGTGAGAGCAGGGCTTTGTTCAATGAGTTAACACATCAACACAGTCATTTTCCTCTTGCCATCTTCAATTTGGTGTAATACATTATCATAATAAGAGGAGCTGGGAGCAGCAAGACTTGATTAAGTGTCAAAATGCTCTCAGAAACTCAAAAAAATTAGAGTTTCAATGACAGCTCTTTGGTTTTCAAAGCAGAGGGTATTCTTACATGAACAAAGAAAGACGGACAAGAAACAAGTTGGGATCCTGAAATTTAAAAATAAAAATACACAATAAGGTCCTTGAATTCCTGGTAAGCACCTCAGGACTGGGAGGGATTGATACACCCAGTTGTACCCATTTGTACTGCTGGGTCTTTGGTCAAGACTCCCAAAAGTGCACAGGGTCTGGATGTTAAGCTCTTGTTTATTTCAGTACTGCATAAGCTGAATGCAAGAGTTGGAGCCTTCACAAGTTCATGACTTCACTTTCACATATTAAAAGTAATCTTGTGCTCTAAAATTTTTCAGACTTCTCTTGGAAGTGAAAATAATTATTCATAATAACATTTTTGAAAATTAATTTATTATTTTATCTCCCTTTTCCTTTTGAAAAAATAAAGCTATATAGCAACAGCGACTTGCTGAAAGTTACATTCTGGTTTTTTTTTCCCTCTTTTTTTACCATTGCCTCTCCTGAGGAATAGTAATATTCCCTATCTTCAAGTACCACTGGAAGGATAAATTAATTAATATTTGCAAAGAGCTTTGGAATCTTAAGCTGAAAGGTGCTAGATAAGTGTAAAGAATTATACTGTAAATTATGCATAAGCATTGTGAATGCTGCTTTTTCAGATGTGTCTGCTACAAAGATCACTCAGTAGTTCAGACATCTAAAACATGGATGAAGTAGGACTGTTTAAGAATTGATTAGTATACCTTTGGGAGTAAAAGAATGGCAGTCTGCAGCAATGCAGGAGACAACAACTCCTATATCATGAGGAAAATGACATTTTGATACCATAAGAAGTTCCTTACACCTTTGAAGTTGTATTTTAATTCAAAGTCAGTCAGTATTCTTTATTTTTCATATAATTACGAAAACAGTTTCATGTCAATTAGTGGGGTTTTTTTAATGTGAAAACAACCTAGATGGAGCAGATAAAAATTCAAGGGAAACACTCTCACTTCTCTGTTGCTATCAGCCACAATTTCAGCTGATTTTCCCAGCCCTCCTGAAAGAAGCTTAGGAAGCTCTTTAAGCAACTGGTCACAGTTGTGTTACTTTAAAATTAGGGCCGAATGTGAGTCATAAAATATTTTATTCAAAGGCACAGAGAAACGAGACTGCTAATGAGACAGAAGTGACAAAAGAGGGAGCAAAATGTGCATCTGAGCAGTTCATATTGGAGATTTGTACTATGGAAGTGGTCAAAGACCTTTGGGTAGGAGGGACAGGTTTTGTCTAAGCCCAGGTCTATGCAATTAGCAAACAGTTTCTAGAGAATCACTGACGACACTGACTACTGATGGGACTAGACAGCTCAATCAGGCTGACCAGGCTGACTTCAGTGCCTCTGTTGGTACTGGCTGATACTAAAATACAATTGAAGGATCCTGGTGTGGAATTTTCATGACATAGCAGGAAGCAAGGAACTGCAGGTCTATTGATTATTCCAGTAGCAACACACACTTCAGTAAATAATCATCAAAACCTGAAAATACAACACAAATTAAGAAAAAGGAAGATGAAGACGTTTGCCAGTATTCTCTTTTCCAGGGCACTAGGTTGGTGAAAATGCCCCATTGATTCTTGAAATGCATCTTTCTTATTGAAATATCTATAATATATGGCAAAAATTAAATTGTAAAACATTTGCCACCAAAACAAGAAAAAAGAAAATTCTCCAGTTTAAAAGAATACACAGCAGAGCTGTCTTGTTCCCTTGACAACCTGAGTCCTTCCTCTACTGGCCATGAACTTTCTTCACCTCCCCAATTACCACATTGGCTCCTGTGCCTTCAGGGCTTCCATCTCCTGCCAGCTGAGTGGCACAAATTTGGTGTTTCTAGCACAGTCCTAATGGCTGTATTCAAGCTAATAACAAAAGGTGACCTACCACGCAAGTAGCAGAACGTATGCAGTCTTGGAGGGTTGTGGTGGTCTGAGCTGCAGTTAAAGCCTAGGTTTGAGTAGGAAAATGAAATTTGCTAAGCTAAACTTTAAAGTGGGGAAGAAACATGAAAGTCAGAAATCCAAAGGAAAAGACAGACAGCATTATAGCAAGCACATCAGGTTGAAACAAAATCTTTGCACAGGAGTAGTATTTAGGTGGGAAAGAAGGAAACAACAGAAAATAATTCCATTGAGAATGTTGAAAAGAAAAAGCCCTAAAAAGAGAGATGAGGAAGCTGGAAGAACCACAGGAGTACAAAGTCTTGTGCTTTTCTTCGTAATGCTATATTCTTCACGTAATGATGTGTCACTCTATAATTTGGAAAAGAGCATGTGTCTTGTCAGCTCTTTTATTTCAAAAGCAAAGAGAGAAAGTCTCAGAAATGTGACCCTGCAGCAGTGAGGCTGCAGCAGCTGTGTGGTCTGCATGGAAGAGATCACCGAGCTGAGAGTGAATTTCTTGTTATGCCCTGCTGTGCCCAATAGCTTTCCACCAGCCTCACATCAACATTGGCAGAGTGTAACAACCCTTCAAATTTCTCATCTTCTACCTGTGGTGAGGTAACTTCTTCAGAGGATTCTAAAGCCAGCCTAGAAGATGGGAAGCAGGCTGAGTCCTGGGTCATCCTTTCACGCAAACTGTGTGTGATCTCCTTGGCAGAGGTGAGTACAGGTTATAAAATCATCTTGTAAAGGAATTTTGAACACAGCAGCACTTCCAACTCAGAAGACTTAAATCAGTGCCTAAAGAAGAAGCTAAGTTCTTTCTTTCAGAGATGCCAAGCAAAGACAAGGTGGTGGTGCAATATATTCCTGACAACAAGGCCAGTGATATTTAGTTTGTTAAAGAGATGATGTCGGCTTCTTCGAGCCAAATTCAAAGTATCAAATTTTATCAAACATGTATTCAATGTATTCAATCTGAATATTTTAAAGTAAAAAAGAAAAAATGTGCAATATTTTTTGCCGTGGCTCTTCCAAAAGAGAAATAATTTGTCCAGGAATCAAATGGGCGTATTATGCTAAAAATTTGCATAACAAGAGTGACCTGAAGGACTTTAAAAGGGGAACAATGACTGTGCAGGAAGTTCTTTCAAAAGTCTTTGGAAAGCAATTGGGACAGAAAGAACTAATCCCTCTTATTTTTATTTCCCTTCATGAACAGGATATTTTGGATTAAATCTAAGTGGACTAGACTACATCACATACTAGGTTGAAATTAGTATTTCACACAGCAACTGTATCATCAACAAATAAAAATTGGTTGAAAAAATTCTGACTATTATTAGCATGCTTTACTGTGATGCCAGATTTTTTTTAATTATACATAGAAAATTACTCACATTAGTGAACTTGTTAAGAATTTACAGATGCAAACAGAGTGAGAAAGATAGTTTTTTCAGTGGAAGATATTTCATTGGCCTTAAACTGCAATTTATTATTGGAGATTTGCATGTGAACTGGAAAATCACATTCCCTTGTCACTAATTTAGACAGGAATTTAAAATTAATTTTTCATTCAATGCCAAACCCCTTTTTGTGCTCATAAGCTATTAGGCCATATGCCATACATTATTTTGCCAGGTGTTAACATGGTACAGAGAAATCACACGTCCCCTAAAATATCTGAGGGATTTTGAGAGACAAAAGTGAAGGAAGAACGCATGAAAAATGCGATGAAAAAAAAACTAAAACAAACCTTTGCAAATTACTTATGAAGACCTGACTAGACTTTAAAAAATGTTATGTGACGCGGCTCCCCTTGACCACTCACATTAAGTCCAGCCAGCTAGCTCCCAGGGCGAGACGCGTCAAGAGTGGGCTGTTTCCCAAATACCGAGAATNAGGGGATTAGGGCTGATTGATAAGGACAAGGCGGGGATTGGGGCAACCACAACTGCAACCAACAGGGGGTTTTAACAGAGGGATAAACCATTTAACATAGGGAAAAGAAAAATAGAATAACATAATGCAACACTTACGACTTCAGTAAGAACCACCATATTTATCTTAATCCACAGACTGAAAAAGATAAAGCAGATCTATAGTGTTGATGAAAGATGTAATTTCACCTTACTTGTCCAACAAAGTTCTCAACTTATCAGCTTTGTTTAAAAAAATCCATCTTTAAATACTTGAAGTGAACAGTGTAGAAGAACAGATAGTCCAAATAGATTGCATTGGCACAGTAAAGCGATATAGTCTCTTCTCCTGTCTTGTGGGTTTACGTATTAGTATTACTGATGATTCATTCAGGAGCAGGAGGGAAGTTAATTAAATAGGTCTGTTGTGTGTTAGAAATGAAGTGCAATTCAGAAGTCTATGTTCAGTCCTAAAGAGTGACGATCAAATCCCCAGTTTTTATATAATTTCTAAATGGTAATGTCAAGAAGAATATTGTTTTAATTCCTCTCTGCCTGTAGGTCAAATAAAACTATGCACATAAATCCACACGCAGTGATATAAAAGTGCCACACCTCTATTATTTTGTCTTAACCATTTGATCATTTGAAATTCATGCATATTTGCATGAGGCCTTTAAACTAAGATGAGCATAATAGCATATCGTTAAAATAGGAAAGCAGATAAATATGCATACAACTGGTAACAGAAACAAAACCCATTAGCAGAGGTGTTAAATAGTTCGCTCATTTGAACATATTTTCATCCTGCTTTAGTACTATTCTCCAGTCCTTGCCTAATCTGAAATTATTGTAGTAATTAGAATATAATAATTCAGTTGTAGCATGCTGTGTTTGTCTGCCACTAAAAAGCCAGAGAACTACTCCAGGAGCAAATAATTATTAGGACACTGATTCCCTGTTCACTTAGTAATGTCTGCTGTCAGGTTTGAATCACTTTGTCTCCAGGCAAATATTAGCAGTTAAAGGTAATATTCACAGCACTGTCTGAGATGCAAGCAATAAATGCTTAACAGTGGGGACTCTCTTCAGCTCAGATCCCTGCTAATTATTCTGGGCATGTGGCTGCCCAGTCCCACCAGGTTCCCCCTTCTTTCCCCACTATTATTTCAGCAGGGTTACTTTCAGTGCCATTATGAAGGCTAAAGGACACTAGATATCTCCTTTATATCATTGGCCATACTGCTATATTATCAGCTGCTTCGATGCTCTTTAGGCTGTGATGCTGGGCAAAATGCTGGGCAAATTGCTTCAGCTCTAGCAGAGGTTATGTCTATGATGCCATTTTTTATGTATGAAATTCTGTACTCCACATCATTCTAGGGCCTTCTGGGTTTGCTTCTGGGAATACCCATACAAAAAACAGTTTCACAGTCTGTGAACCTGACTGTTTTTTGTCCTTGTGAGCGCTGCTTCACAAAAGCTCCTCAGTGGGGTCCAAATGAGTACTGCTATAAATGAGTAACAAGTTGCACTGCCAGACCCTACAAATTAGAGCAGTAGTACAGAAAAGTGCTTTACAAAAATACTTATTACATGATGTGTTTTGCACTTGCACAGAAATTGCAGGTGGAGGTTGATGCAGCAGATGGTATTAAACAATGGTTATTGGATAATAGAGAAATCAGCAATGGCATTTATTTACTAGGAATCACAGAAGAGCATGAGTTCTGGGCTTGAGTTCAAACCAATTTTTACATGGAATTTGGCAGTGTTTTACATGATAAGAGGCTGCCACTGCAAGTGAGCCCAAGAAGGCAGTTCTTTCCACAGGCATGGCTTGGGCAGCAGCATGGCTCAGCCTCTTTGCCAGTCCTGCCTTCCTGCTCTGCCTTCACATGTGTGAAGCCCAGTTCAGACCTGGGAGCAGATGGTATCACAGGCACCTTCACTATATCTGCAGGGAGAACAGGCACCACAGAAACTTTGTGAAACTAGATGAGGGCACCACCAGGTAGACAGGGACAGAATGGATATAAAACCTGGCCAAGATTCAATCTGTTAAGTTAGTGGATTATTATCAATCAGTGGAAGTTATTTTCTCAAGAACTCAAGAAAGCATGAGGACAACTTACTTCAAATCCTCTTTTCTTTTTCTAGCACTGAGAGTAGCAGAAGTGCTATCTTTGTGGTATGAGGTTCAAATCTTTCTACAGCTGGAAACTAGAGAAGAAAAGTATGTCAAGATTCTCAATCACTTCTTACTAAAACCTGAATAGCTATTGCCCATCATTTTTTCAACCTTTAATCTCTCAATCTAATTAAAAATTCTATTAAATGATAGATGGTTTTAGAAAAAATACTAATTTACCAGAGATTATCCCATTGCTTTCAAAGAAGACTTGATACTTTTCTTTGCAGTGCAGTTTTGATCTCACTTCATGAATCATGAATACATTATTTATTGGACAAAAGGAAAACTGATTTTGAATAGGATTACAAGACGATCACATGCTGAAGTTCTCTGCAAAGAATGAAAAGTGTATTTCCCATATTTCATGTTTCAAATTATGGTAAAAATAACTGTATGTCACATTATATAGCCTTTATTCATAAGGCCAAACTTTTCTGGGAAACCTCTGTGCTTTGACGTTGGTAAGATCACCTTAGCTATATGTCAAGGTACAATTTGTGCTGTAGTATTTACCACTGAATTTTTCCACTGCATTTAATATAATTAGTTTTCTTGTTGTAATATCTTTATATCAGCAAAATGTCACAGGGACCTTAGACCCCCCTGCCCTTATATACTGTGAACAGAACAGATACCTTGGCACTTGTTTTAAAGGTAAGGTACAATCAACTGTATAATCAGCTGTGGCAAATACAAACATCTGAGTTGAACCTTAGAACCATGTATCAGCATGATTAGTCTGAACATGAAATTAATGAAGCTCAATAACTTTCTTTAGTAAAAGACTTGTTGGTATGTAATTACTTTCAGGCATTATTGTTGAGGAAGAAAAGGTCCTTTATTTAATATATACTGCTGTTGATTTATCAGCACCTAGAATTCAACTCCAAAAATTTAGTGATCGGCCAATGCCTGGATTAAATTTAAAGTTGCATTTTTTGTTGTTCAATACCTTCTATTCTCAGAGAACATTCAACAAATAGGGTACCCATTGTTGATGTTACCCCATTTGTCCCTGGAAAAAATTATGCCTGTGCTACAAGCATATTGTCTAAGCAACAGCTGGTTCCACAACTAAGAAAACGTATTTCCTGAAGTTGATGGGGCAGAAATTCTAAAATATAAAGTTCTGTACTTCAGGAGATAAGACAGCCATCAGCTGGCATTCTGTTATGTGATTTTTCTCTGTGTGGTTTCTTGTTTTTCTCTGGTATTGCCTGTACTGCTGACAGCCAGGTTGACTATATGGACCAGAGCAAAGCATTCTTCTGTTCTGCTTTGAGAATTCATTTTTTCTTCAGAGAATCTTATGCTTGTGTTAGATGTCCCATATCTGACATTGCACCTATCACCGAACTGCCTTGTTACCTCTGGGACTCCCTTGAGGATTTTACTTGTTATGGTCATGTTAGGCATCTTTCTGAAGGGACATGCTCCAAACAGTACAAAATAGTACAATTTGTTTCATGTAAAGCATTACTGCAGGGGCTGGTCAGCGACCAGAATGAGATCTAGTTTCCATCTTGCTTTGTGAAACCTGTACTTTAATCTTTCATTGGACACATTATTCAGCCATGTGTGCCTACTCATTGTCTCTCATTCCTCCTGGAGGAAAGCTACTTTTGCCACTTTCTACATTCTTCAAACAACTTTTATTCTTTGTCTTCTGTTCCCCCCGTTTTTTTGGGGGGGATTGGGGGGGGTCGGTGGTATTGGATTTTGGTTTGTCTGTGTTTGAGATTTTTTTTGTTTTATTTTGCTTTGTTGTAACTGGTATCTGGAGTAAGGAAGTACATTACATCTCTGTGCCTTAATAGATTCAGTAGCACTCTGCAGAAAACTTTGCTCAGGTGACCTGCAGAGGCCAAGCACAAATCAACATCCATTGACAAAAGAGCCTGCCCCTGTAGCCTGAATACTTCCGACTTCAAAAATACTTAGCATTTAAGCAATATTCTCTGAGAAGACTCTTGCTAAAACTAGAAGTGGAAAGATGATGGAGTAAGGTGTGATTTTATAAAGATTGGTACTTGATCTCAGTCTGTATATTAGCGTAGATAAGCGGGAAGAGATATTCAAAAAATGAACATGCAGCTGAGAAATCCTTTGTGTAAACCCAGTTGCTAAGTGGGTTTCAGAAGTAATTTTTTGTGAAGCTGAAAAATAAAATCTAGCAAATGGCAGTTTTCTGTTATATGGGTTTACTATTCAATAAGGCAGAAGCAGTGTGAGGAACAAAAACTGTTTTTAGGCAGCGAAAATTTTCAGAGGCACAGACAATTTTGTGTATGAGTAGAGAGAAAATAGAGAACAGCAGGGAACAAGAAACTGGATGTGATCTTTGGTGCACTATGACAAAAGGATAAGTAATAATGCGATGTTTGTATGGTAGGGACATTTTTACAAGTAAATTCAAGATGTTGGATGGGATAAATATTTGCTAGTTTTGCACTGATATTTGAAAAAGCCTCAGGCAGAGGTTTTGGCTGAACAGGAGGATGCTACTTGTTGCTCCTTGCATGTTATTCAGAACATCTCTTTCTTCCTTAAATATCTGTGTAATTTTGAGGGGAAAGAAATATTACCTTTTGATTTCAGTCTATTTTACTGCTTCAATCCTGAACACACTTGCTAGGGAAAATCTGAAAATTTTATATGGTTGTGGGCCATGCAGGAATCAGTTGGAAATCCTATCATGTAAGCCTGGTAAGTAATCATATAAAATAATTCCGATATTTCAATGAAAAATTTGATGTAGGGTGCTGTAAATGTGCTACATTTTACCACCATGTAGCAAACTTTCACTGAAGACTTGGAGGGTGCTGTAAAACATGCACAGATTTTATATGCAAAAGTTGGCATTGAAAAGGATTTAAATGATTTTGGAAGTTAGGATTAAAACACGGAATATTCTTAAAATGGAACAAGTTTCTAAAATCCGTGAGGAGAATCAGTAAGGTCATATGGAAATAGATGCACACAACTGAGTAGTCGAATTCAAGAACACACTTAAACTGGGCTCATTAGGGAGTGTGTAAAGATTAAAGTACATATAAACCAGGGATGAGTCAGCAATCATGAAAAAAGCAGCTCCAGTGTTGGGTTGTATCAATCAGATTATCACAGTAAGCCAAATTTTCTAGGAATGCTTGTATAATAGTGCTGCTTTGTCTTTACATGAAATAACACCCACATTTTGGGATGCTGCATTTCAAAGAGAACAGAAATCTGCAGAAAATCAAAAGAGCAGAAAGCTTCTTAAGATACTTACAATCTTGATCCATGAGGATGGGATAAGAGAACAAAGCTATATGAAAATGTTAATACCCTAAAAAATTAATTGCAAACCCCCCAAAATACAAATAGTACCATTTTAGAAGAAGGAAGACTTATGTCACAAACAGTATCTCTCATTAGGAGAGACCATGTGCCCTAGCATGGGAGAATTTTATTAAATAATAGAGGATTCCTAGCCATTATTTCTGGCAGAAGAATCAATCACAAGGAAGCTGACTAAAGTATCCAGAGTAAGGAAGTACATTACATCTCTGTGCCTTAATAGATTCAGTAGCACTCTGCAGAAAACTTTGCTCAGGTGACCTGCAGAGGCCAAGAGCACTAAACACACCCTCAGGACCATGCTCTTTTCAAAAATACACTCTGTATTTTTGTCTGTCTCTTTTCTTCCATAACTTCCTGGGAAGAGTATGCATCTGCTCCATAGCATTATAAAAATCAGTATTACTAAAACTTTGCAGAATGATTCCTCTGAGAATTCTTTCATGTTCCTTCCAGAAGGCAGCTGTCATGGAAGTGAAAGCAAAGAACTAGTGTTAAGGAGCATGATTTAGTATACAAATAGGTAAAGCACATGGCTAAGAGAGAGGATATGTGTTTCCATTGTTCTGTAAAGTCTGTTCACATTATTGGGGTAAAACATTTTGGGGAAAAAACTGAATCACTATTAGGAGAATGCTTAAAAAATATGAAACACCCAAAACTAACCAACCCCTCTTCAGTGAAGGAAGTGGGTACCCTCAAAGAGAAAGTCAGAGTTATGCATTCCAGATATGCAGAGATATCTTTCTGTACATCTTTAGACTTTGAGTTGAAGGTGACAGTACAGCTACACTGTCATGCAGGTATATAAAAACTGTGCAGGTCCTTGTTCAGTGTTTATCATTTTGACTTCCCTTGGAGATGCTGCTAGCCAAGCCTAAATGTGAGAGAATGTTCAGGAATACTCTCCTCCTAAGGAAGAGTCTGGGCTGTGCCTGTACATACTGTCTTTTCTGCCTTTACAAAAGGATCACAAAAGTACTTACACAAAAGGAAGTTTGCCACACATATCCCTGAGTCCAGACCATGCTATGATCTGCCATTTTCCAAGAGTACTGGCTCTGCTCCATGCAGAAATGTTCACCTTGAAGGCCCGCCTTCAACAAAATCTTCAGATTTTTATTTCCTAACTGCTCTTTAACTTCTCGATTCAACAGTATGTGAAATTAGGAATTTAAATGTGAGTTAAGGGACTGTGTATCTTCAATTTGTACCTGAATGGCAATGTAGCTCTTAACTGTCAGATGCACAAGGCTTTTATTTATCTGTTTATTTATAGGCTTTTTATTTATGATCTGTTTGAGTTTTCTTCATAGCTTCAGGCATATTTTCTGAATTAATTCTGGAATATTCTGAAAATGAAAATATATCTTCAAAGACAATGCAAGAAGCAACTTTTTTATTCTACATATTGATAGACTACAATTCATTTTCTCTTTGGATTTTCAAAATATTTTCATATCACTGAGTAGAGCTCTTATAAGGATTTAAATTAAAAGTATAATATTTTACAGCTCTTTATATTGTTAAGGATTCTTCTCAAGAAGAGACCAGTTCTCTTTTCATTTACAGTATGCATGAGAAAATGAGTGAAATAGTTGCCTATTTTAATATTTGTCAAATAAATGAAATTTTTTGATAGAAATTTCATTCTAAATTTAAAAATAAAAATAGAATTTCAGAATTCATGAAAATTGGTGTTAATATTAAAGAATAAAAAAATTCCTTTCTAATAAAGGGTGTCAATGAGTTACTTAGAAATAGTAATACAGTAAAATATTTCAAGCCAAAAATATTTATTACCTTTAGTGTCTGACTGACATACAGGAAGGTTGATGTGTATTTGAATGTAAGAGTCAAGAAAGGACTTCAAGAAGAAGAAGAAAGGAGTTCAAATATCAAAGCTATTCCATAGGCAAAAAAATAAATGTGTTGTTTTTCTCAAAATATTTGTTTAATTAAGGTAATCATTCATTAGTAGTCAGACTTGTGAGCATCAACTCTGTCATTGAAACTGAGTTGATAATAATGTAATTCTCCAGGTTAGTCAGCCTCCCAAGTCCCAGTGCTTCATTATTTTTACTAAATTATAGGTGTGGAGATAGGGACAAAGCTGTCTTCCAAATCTAATTTCCTTCTGAACTAATAGATAACTAAGGACTTAGACACTTGTATGACAACATCCAAATTTTCAAATCTCTAATCATTCCTAAAAGCATTTTCCCCCACAACTGCCCTGTGGATAGGAAAATAATATCCTTAACAAGTAAGGAATCAGGCAAAGTGACATACCCAAATTTATGAAGGAAGCCAGATGCCTTGGAATAATAAAACATACCAACACCCTTTCTTCAGGTTCCTCTTTCTTCCTTGGAAAATTTTGTCATGGTCCTATGAATGCACCGTACAAAAGGGTATTTAAATTCTTGGGTTTTAATTACACAGTAGCTATTGTGCCTGTTTTACCTTTCAGCCCACCCCATCTCTGGCTAAAAATGCTTCCAGTTTCTTCTTACTGAATATTTCTTAGCTATTAAGATTCCCTTTTCAAACTTGTTGGTCTAAGAATCACAGGTAAGACTGCTCCTCAAATATTGCATTCAGTTCTGGGCCCCTCACTACAAGAAAGACATTGAGGTGCTGGACAGTGTCCAGAGAAGGGCAATGAAGTTGGTGAAGGGTCTACAGAACAAGTCCAAAGAGGAGCAGCTGAAGAAGCTGTGGGTGTTTAGCCTGGAGAAAAGGAGGCTCAGGGAAGACCTTTTCACTCTCTAGATGTACCTGACAGGAGGCTGTAGTGAGGTGCAGGTCGGTCTCTTCTCCCAAATTACAAGTGACAGGTTGAGAGGAAACAGCCTCAAATTGCTCCAGAGAAGCTTTAGATTCATTATTAAGAATGATAATTCCTAACTTCTTCATGGGAAGTGTTGTTAGACATTGGAACAGGCACAGAGAAGTGATAGAGTCACCATCCCTGGAGGTATTTAAAAGATGTGTAGATATGGTGTTTAGGGACATGGCTCACTCACTGGTGGACTTGGCAATGCCAGGTTAACAGTTGGATAAAGACCTTAAGAGTTCTTTCTAGCCTAAATTATTCTATAATTCTATAATTTTCTTTGTCCACTAATGCATTTTTAAAAGTTGTGTCCTAGTTATTTCGTTGGTATAGTTTTGGTGCCAAAAATTACATAGTGCCATTTTCTTTATGGCATTTTGAAAAAATTGTGTTAGGTGATAGAATTAGCACTTTTTCTTGCTGCATATAGGTCACAGGAATAATCAGACAGTCAAGGCATGGCTGAATGCCTTATGCTGAAAAGTTACTTTTATAAATACTGCCACCTGGAAAATAAGTCAGTTGAAACTATCACAGCTGATCTCCCAATCCAACTAATCTTGTTATTTTTTCTGGTCTATTATATCCTTACATTCTGATAAGGTGCCAGTTGGTTATAGTGCAGATGCAACTGCTTGGAGTGATGTCTTGTTTGGAGATGAACTAAACCACATTAGCATGGGGTAAAATCTGAAAAAATTGTGACACAACTTTCTGGTATTCTCTATTCACTGCATGCCTCTTATCTCAGTCTGCTAGCAATTTAGAGTAGTTTTCTTTGGCTAAGGACACCAGAGAACACTGCCAGACTCCAAAACCTTCACACCAAATTTTCACCTACCACGCAGCATAGCTGCTTTGTTCTGCTTTGAAAGAGAAAGATATACAAGAAACCAGAGCTGTCTTTCAGTCATGAAATATTTTACCTCTGCGAGGAAAAGTCTCATTCTAGACTGGAATTAACAAAGCTGAAGATATGAAATCCCGAGAGCTATGAGGAAAATAACCAACTGTCTTTGCTATATACTATAATTCTCTACATTCACTTTTGTCTTCCTAAAATGAGACAGTAGAAATAAAAGAGCAAGTGAGTTTTATGATAAAAATACAAGCATAGTTTTTAAAAGCGTTTTATAAAAAAGAGACTACATTACAATTACTTTGTAAAATCTCATTAACTCTTTGATAACAATTTTCAGTTGCTATTTCTACTCCCTATGCAGTCACATTTTTTGATCTGAAACAGCAGTGCTGTAGAAAGAATCATAATTAGTGAACCTGAAATGAAGTGTCCTGCCTTTGAAAAATTGTATACCATAAGCAGTTGTAGATTACACAAACTTACAAGTTCAGCTTGATATAAACATAAGCAGAAGAGAAATATTTAATGGGGCTATTTTTTAGAGCAATAAATATCAAGGTGTCAGTCAACTCCTGGAAATAAGTAAGTGTCTAAGAGAGGTGTAAAATTCTAGACGCTATTTTAGGCTACTTACCCATGTTATTATTACTGGCCAGGAAATTCTAACCTGGGATGTCCTGACTGTTATTTAAAAAAAAAAAAATTTTTGAGGGTTTGCCTTGTCTTTGAAAGAATACTAAGGCAGAATTAGGAAAAAATGGAAGGAGAAGTTTAATATAGTTTTAATTGTCAAGGAAAGGTTTTATAGGGATGTGGCCATAATAGAAATTTCTACTAAGATTTCTCCTTTGTTACTTCAGGGTCAGGGTCATTCTCACCCACTCAGTGGGGATATCCTGATTTCTAAAAACCATGTAGGTTGTTGCAATATTTTAAGCATCACTGTAAGCCTTTAAAACCATCTGTTAACTTAAATCAACAAAAGACGCTAATTCTGAAACCTAGGAACTCTTCCTAGCACCAGCTATGAAAGTCTGCCTACATCGATGCTTCATCCAGTGCTTCTATCAGTAAAACTCCATGGAGATATTGCAGATTTCTTAGTGTGGAATGGAGCAGAGCTGTGATTCACTGAATTGCTTTCACCAAGGTTCATCTACAGCGCAAAACAATCTTACCCGTTTTCTATAATGCTATAGAAGTCCAGGCTATAAAAGGAAAAACTCTGAAGCTATATTTGTGATGGAAAAAAATTGTTTATTTGGGACAGCTTTGTAACTAGCTTTGGCTAATAGACATGTAAAGGCCTGTCAAAGTTACTATTCTCCATATACTGACTAAGTATCAGTTCACCTATTTACACCTTTAATCCTCTCTTTGGCTCCTTGCTGAAACTGCTGATGAAGATGCACCCGAATAACTTGACAGTACAGTAACTTTTTGATTATTTGTAGGTAGGTTACTTGGTTTGGAAATAAAAAAGGCAAACAGAATGATTTTTCTGGCATGACTTATTAGCTTGGACCCTGTGCTGTACTAATGTGCCTACACCATTTCCTGATCTCAGTTGGCTCCATCACAGGGCTGTCCTTAAGTTGAGCTTCTAATTATTTGTGGAACTGGGGTGGTTTTGCGAAGATGTCTGTGCTGATTTGGGACAATCTGTGCAGTTTGGGAAATAGTAATAGTCATATCATATGGGTCTTACTTTTTCCAGGGTATCTTGATCCTGAATAAGAGAGAATCATAGAATCAGTGAATTGCTGAGGTTGGAAAGTGCTCCAAAATGTTTAAGTCCAACCTGTGACCAAACACCAACATGCCAATAAAAGCATAGCACAAAGTACCATGTCCATTCATTTCATAAAGTCTTCCAGGGATAATGACTCTACCACCTCTCTGGACAGTCTGTTCCAATGCTTAACCACCCTTTCAGCGAGGAAATTCTTCTGGATGTCCAACCTGAACCTTCCCTGGTGCAGCTTGAAGCCATGTCCTCCTGCTGTGCCACTTGTTACCTGGGAGAAGGGGTGACCCACACCTGGCTATATCTTCCACTCAGGGAGTTGTGGACAGTGATAAGGCCTGCCCTGAGCCTCCTTTTCTCCAGGCCAAACAACCCCATTTCCTTCACAGCTCCTCATCAGATTTGTGCTCCACAGCCTTCACCAACTTCATTGCCCTTCTCTGGACACACTCCAGCACCTCAATATCTTTCTTACAGTGAGGGGCTCAGAACTGGGCACAAGGTTTGAGGTGTGGTCTCACCAGTGCTGAGTACAGAGGGACAATCCCTTCCCTAGTCCTGTTGGCCACATTTTGTTTAATCCCAGCCCGGATGCCATTGTCCTACTGGGTCACTTCAGTTGCCAGCACTGGTCAGCCCCAAAGCAGAAAAATTTCAAAGGCCATTCAAAATTGGGTGTTTGAATGTTTAGTTCAGTTTGACTTATGACAGCTATGACTAGCTGGTACAAGTGGTTAGTTTAAAGCCAGAGTACGTTCTAGTATCCCATACCCCAACGAGAGTATATTGATTTCCTGTGACATGTTTTCTATTTTCCTATTATAACATCCTTTAAATGGCCATGCCCAAAAAAAAAAATTTAAAAAAAAAAGCCAAAAAATACAGTGATGTGATATAGGAGGGAAAAGATTATTTTGCTATGAGCTGTGAAGAAAAATCTTCTCTCCTTGATGGCTCTCAAGAGACATATGTTGCTTTTATGTGGTTATGGCAATTTCTAAGTTTCTAAGGTACGTTTCTTCATGATCTCAGAAGAGTTTCAGTTCAGAAAAAAATATATAACACTAACAAATTCAATACTATAGAATTATTAATAAGTATTAAAAATCTCTGTGTTACATAACTGGAATATTCTCACAAGCACTATCTTTAAAGACACCTATTGTCACTGGTGCGGGTTTCTGGGGTCCCCCGGGGATCCCCGACACTGCCACGAGCAGTCCTCAGTGACAAAACACACTTCCAAGCTCGGCCCAGATAGAATTTGGCTTGGAGCGTGCTCTCAAACCAGCAGGGTGAAGAGATCAGAATATGGAGAAAGGCACAATTCCATGGTTTATTTCATGAAGGCATCCATTCTAGCATATTCAATGGTTAGGGTTTTTTCAGGGGTTTTTATACGTTTAGAGGGTTTTACACTTTTCACCAAGAGCTAAGGGAATTCTAAATTCTAACCAATCCACGAGGGATTTTACATTCAAAGCTAGAAAGTGAACCACTAATATTACAGACAGATAACAAGGGGTTTAGCAAGGGGGTCTGCATTCCTTCTTGGGTTCATCATTCTACAAGCAGTTTGTTATCTTTTACGCTATGGTCTTCCAGGGGGCCCACTCTGGGGACTCAAAAGGGCCCTCAGATTTAGGAACATCCTCTGCTCCCTCCACAACCTATTAGGATCCCTATTTTTCAGAGAGGGAATGAAAGCCTATCCAGATTGAAGTAGATCAGCTGAAAGCCTCCAGTAAGATAAACTAAAACCTGACCTCAGAACCAGTTTATCCAATCTGTAGATGTCTTTAACATAAGAATAAATTGGAGTTCGACAGTGAAGGACAGTCTGAGTTCTTTGCTTTATTGACAGTTTACTCAGACTTCTACTTAAATATCAGTGTTTTTTTACAACTATAACATAAGAATCTCTTCATTGACAAAACTATTTCTAATTCATTCTTATGAACTATATTTGAAATATGAATTGGATTTTTCTACATGTTTATGTCTGAAAAAAAAAAATAGGGTGCACAAGCACAAAACTATTATGAGAGGCAAGTCAGGTTCTTGTTGCTCTAAGTGTTTAGGTTTAAGCATTCAAAAACTGCCCCGAAATGTTGTTATCATTAAAGCAAGAAATCTTCTCCTATAAAAAGCCTTATTCTGAGTTTCGTCATGCATTACTTCTCTCCATATGTTACACTGGAAGAAAGCGTGGCAGAACTATCTTATAGTAACTTGCATAAAATAATTACCGAGCCTTTTTCAGTTTCCATTGAAAATATTAGCATTTTTAAACCACCTCATGAAGCATTAAATGTAGTCTCACTCAGAAATTCCAAAATGAAACCCAGGGGGATGTGGTTAATCTTTCTTGTTATGTATGAATTGCAAAGCACAGATTTGATTTTTAAAAACCCCACAGTTTGCAAAATCAATAATTTACCTCAAAAAACTAAGCAAATAAATAAGCTAGCAAACCATAATATACAAGTACTACTGTACTAGTACTATAGCCTGCCTTGCAAAGGTCATCTGCATCTGCTAGTTAGTTATCTACTGAAAGACAAAATCATTCTCATACAAAAAGGAAGAGACAACTGGAGAGAATCTGTTAAAACTTTTTTCAGGTTATACTAACATGAGCAGCTGACAGAGTAATACAAAAAATGCTTTCATAGAAATTTTTGTAAAACAATATCACTGAAAGTTTTTCCGAATTTCTTTATGACAATCGAAATCAGATTATTTATTTTTTTAGAAAAATAAAATGAAGCAAAACAAAACAAAATACCCACAACCAAACAAGAAACCTGCTGACACACTTATCTTTTCTTGTTTATTTGTACAGCAGGATATAAGGAATCAAATAAAATCAAAATTCCTTTTTTCTATATAAAAAGGACACATTTGGATTAACACAATTTTGACAGAAAATTCTTCAATCATCTCTATTTATATGGAAGATTAGCTCATTTCATTGCTGCTGTTCTGTGCAGTCCTCCATGGATATTCAGCCAGAGGCATGTAAAGGTAATGCTATTTGGATCAGTAATGCAGCTGCCAACATTATTTTTTCACTTATTAAAGCAAATATTAAATATTTCACTTATTAAAGCAAAATGTAGCCTGTAATTGGTGCTCAGTTTTCTGTGCACTGCCATGCAGATGTATTGCAGTGATGCCAGAATGATTTTTGCTTTTGTATTTCCTTCATATATATTCACAGCTCTGTAGTCTACTGTTTTATAGTTATATAGTTCCTAGCTAGCTCCAGTACTTTTCCCTACCTTTTGCCTACCCTTATAGGCAGAAAGACAAAACACATTCCAGAGGCTCCAAACTCCAGGGGCCCAAAGGCCCCTATCCTATCCTGGTTCTTCCTGGGAGCCAAGGTCGAAACCAGCTCTTTGAGACACACTTTCATAAACAAAGTTTACTTTCTATCTAAAGGGGGGCTACAGGAGAGGTGAAACCAAAAGGAGAGAATTACCTCATCACTTGTGCTTCTAACTGGGGATTCTTGCCATTTATGCTGATTTGCTAAACTTGTAAAACTGTATTCACACCCCATGTGGGTTGGGCATTTCTCCATATCCGCCCCTTGGAGGCCTCCAACAAAGACCAGCCTTTATACTACCTGCTACACTAACAATGTCTCAAAAGTGTGTTTTATTTCTAGGTCCTTTAAGGCAACAGCAGGAGAGTAAAAGGTGCTTGTAAATGTAATGTTTAAGTCACCTGAAACATATCTTAAAAATTAAAACTTTCCAGTAGTGTAAGTATTCAACCAAAGTCTACTTTCTTTAGTAGATGCCATGGTCCAGGTATTTCATGGTTTTCTTCACCTTTCAAAGTTTTTTATGCAACATATTTTAACGGAAAGGCATTTAATGAAAAAGTATGAATGCAATACTTGACCAGGAGTTCCTGGATATATAATGGAAAACAATAAAATTATGAATTACTCATTTGAATTCATGAACACTACAGAAATATTTACCTCTCTATAATACAACACACAATAGGGACAAACCTTCTTCCCTCCATCTCTGTCAAACTGACTGTGACTACACCAGTCTCTTCTGAGGTCCCCAAATATTCGTGCATTACTCTGAATGATTCAAATAAAGCATCTATGCCATTAACTGCTCAATAGTATCCTGTGCATTCCATTTTCCTATTCATGTACTGCAATAGAATAGCTGGGGCTTTTAAGAAAACTAAACAATTTTGAAGTTACAGCCATGCATGCAGGACATTGTTTAATACCAGGACATAAAAAGGCAATTTACTCACTTTTTAAATGGATCTCGACACTTATAGCACACATTTAGCTCACATATTATCCATAAGTAGGGAAATAATTGAATACCCCAGGTAAGTGGGTTAATGTATTTTCATGAATATGGATGATCATATTTTGCTTATTCTTTCACAGTCTACATAGCTTTTGTTGAATGTCTTTTGATTGCAGGCTATTGAAAAGTTGTATTTTCCTACACTCCATTAGAAATCAATAAATCATATGCTGGAAGAGTGCTTCTCTGCCTCTGTATGCCAATATGTTGTCAGTGGTGGATCTGAGACCAAATGTTTCGAACAAAGGTACATAAATTCTCCAGCAGAGAGGAATTACGGAAGAATAATACACAAAGGGAATTGTCATCAATTAGGGGTTAGCTTCTGCCTTGAAGCCAGTTGAACTTCTGTTGCTTTCAAAATACTTTTTGTATTTTTTTACCTTAACTATGGTAGAACAGGGTGGTTTTATTATCTGAGTAAACGTCTAGCCATTTAGAGACTATTATTAACCTCATAATGCCTTACAGCTGGCTTTTTAATGTGTGCCCATTAGTAACAAAATTTAATGGTCCATTAGAATGACAGGAATCACCAGGACCTCACAGCACTGTAGGCACATCCAGTCTCTGGGCACAAACCTCCTTGACATCTTATGCAGAGAATGTGTTAGAAAAAGATGATACCATTTGGCTTGGGCTTTGTTACCTGCACTGAGAGTAATGATTTTTTAGTTAACAAGTTACTTTGTTTTCAGCACTCTTTTTGGGTTAGCTTTACAAGGAGTCATTGAAGTTGGAAATAATAATATTTTTTTTCAGTTTCTATATAACATAATTCTTGGGAAGTTAAATAAGTATCTTTATGCTCATATTTCCAACTTTCCCGAGTAAACAGAGGAAGAAAATGGTGCAACCATGTTTCCTACATTCAAAATTCAACTAAACATTTCCAGTAATCTCTGCAGAGTCAGAATCATAGGCAGGAAGCAGAGCCATGTAGGAGAACAACCTTAATGAAGTCCAGTACTGTGAATGCTAAGGATTATTCTTTGTTTTCCTGACTACCTTCTGGTTTTCTCAAGATTGTCTGAAAAGATTTTCTACCTTTGGCTTTTCTGTTTTAAGACAAACAATGAAAGAAATTGTATGACTGGAAAAGGTAGTAATGTGCACAGAGGAAATAGAAGTCCTTGGCTTTTGTGCAGGTGTCCAGGTGGAATACTTCACATGTATTCTTGTCAACCTGAAACTCCTGTCTACCACAGAATGGCCACTATAGCTGTCTATACAACATGCTCTAGAAGGAACACTAGGAATGTCATAGGTTATGATCTGAACCCCTAGCTCATAGTCTGTTACAAGCAATAATAAGAATCTACATTCGATCTTTGTCTTGTGACAGAAGATGAATGGATGTTTAATGGAATTGGTCTTAATGTCCTAATCCACCATGTGTATCTATTTACACCTTTCATTTTGTGATCATCCATTCCTGTTGGACACTGAAGAGTACACTGACTGGTGTCACAAAAGCGGTGTAAGAATTTACATGCTGTAACATTTACATGTGAAACATTCCAAAATATAAATCATACTATCTAAGAAAATGATAATATATGCAAAGTATTAATTATTTTTCTTTCAGTTGATAAATCCAGATTATCTGGACCTTGGTCCAAAGATCACAGGAGGTGTGATGATGGTGCTTTGGAATCTTTGTGGCAAGTGATATGCTATCAGTGCACACATGCTGACAAAAGAAACTCTCTGTGAGTTTCTGTACAAAATGTTTGCTTCAGAAGCACCCTTGCAAGTTTTAGTGGGATTCACAAGAGACATGCAGGGGATACCCAGCACAGAGAGAAACAGCCATTAAAACATGCACATGAGTTCCCAGAGGCCACACCTTTTAAAATTAAATGCAGCAGAGACCTCTGAGTACTTTTTCCCATGCTGAACCTAATATCCCAAAGCACACACTTAGAATAATGATGATGTGAGTCAAATTTAAAAAATTTTGAGGTATAAACATCTGCCCCAGAATTTGGATCCTGTATTCTATAACTGATAACTTAAATACTTTTTTTCTGTTCTTTCAGCTTAATTACTGTTTTTTGCTAACTTCTTGCTTTGTACCACAAGCTGTATATGTATAATGCTTCCTAACTATGGAAAAAGACAAGAGTCTTCTTGTGTTTAAAAATATATGAACCAAAAAGGCTTCCACTGAAATGATTTTTTTTTTTAAATGGGCTTGTAATGCATAACACAGAAACACTAGCAAAGAATCAGTGAGTCTTTTCTACATCTATGCTGCTTATTAACAGAATACCAACAAAAGAATAATTCTAAGTACTGTGACTTTTATGACATGATGGCAATTAGAAACCTTGATTAAGTTCAGAAATATCCTTTTTAAGAGCTGTATGTGCAACTAGTAACAAACGGTGGCAATTCTAAATTTTTTGGGAACTAAGAAATAACTGCTTGAGAAGAGGAAGCTGGAAGCAAGGACATGAAGAAAAAACTAAGACATAAAGAATCTGTGGCACTAAACTACAGTCTATCAGTGGCAAAATGAAAATTTATAGACCAGCAGCATTTACTGATGCTTTTCCCCCAAGTTTAGACCTTAAAAATTAAGCATCTGCTTCAAATATGTGCTTCCTGTGCATCTGTTAGATAACTAAGTTAGACAAAGAGAGATAAACAGCTCTGGAGAGGGAGTCATCTGGCCCATTTTAGATGTCTGTCCACTACACTACTGTTTTCTTTAAAAGGAGCCCAAGGTTACAGAATTAGATTGAAATTTAGCTTAGACTTAGGAAAAATAAATCCCAGTTTTAATTACTACCCGTGTCCTTGGAAATGTGACTTGCCCAGTGTTGGAAGAATTCAAGCAGTTCACAGTCCAATGCTGGAAACATTACAGAAACCTTCCTCTAGACACACCTTAGTGCGCAGCACAACAAAGATGAGGCCACCTAACTACAGAGTAGCTTCATAACATGGATTTTGTAAACTTTAAGTCTGTGTAGTGCTTTTCAACCATCACAGCTTCCATTCTGTCTGCAGTTTCAGCTAGACTATGGCTGTATTCATACAATTAAGAAATCATTTCTAGGACGGGCTCAAAGTCATACTTGTTTCCCATCTGCGTTATCTATCTGCAAAGAAAACTGCAGGGCTGGCTTGAAGCTGACCCAGCTGGAGTGTCCCTGGAAGAAAACTGCAGATAAATCAGGAGCTTTAGAGCATACAGAAAAGCAATTTTCTTTCCTATACAGAAACAGATTTGGAAGAGCTGAGGAGACTGCTGCTGCAGCACTGTGCAGAGTAGATGACCATGTAGGGGTGTGCAGAAGCACTCCTGACATTTTGCCTGAAAATGCACCAATTCTACCTGCCATGAAGGCAGATGGGATTTATAGTCAACAGATTTCAGGCTGTTTGCAAGTTGCCTGTAAATCCATATGGTCTAGAGTGCTCCCCTACTTGTCCAGTGTCTATACAGCTCAGACATATTTGACAATTTTCATTCTTTCTCCTTTTATTCAAATATCATGAACTTGTCTGGAAATGAAATTACTTTGCCCCTCTTTTGCACTGGAAAATATAAGGATGTTATTGAAATTTATGTACCTGACTTTGGGATATGTATACCTCTCTCAGCCTCCTGCGAAAAACCAAGCTTATTAAGAAAATGCTTAGCCTTGTCAGTTCCTGCTTTTCACCTTTAGACTAACTTAGAGTGCGGGAAATATCAAAAGTGTGTGCCACAACATGTTTTTGAATCAGAAGCTCAAAATTCACAAATCTCAGCAGTAGCTGTATTTGGGATTGAGATCTGAGCCTCTGTTAACACAGTGAAGGCAAGAAACACAATGGAGATGAGATACTTTTTGTTCTACTGTTGGATGAACTTCTCTGCATCAGGTGAGAAAAATAGAGCAGAACTCTGCGTGTTTGTCTCATAATATTATGATAGTGCCTGTGTTGGCCCAGCATTCTCAGCCTGGGATAGATAACATTACTGAAGAGCCCTGAAACAGTAATTCACAGCTCTTTTAACAATGAAGACAAACCTGGAAGCTGATATACAAATGTGCTCTCCTGTCAGGACTTTAACAGCATTTCAGAACACACTTCGTGACTAATGTGATAATGGAAGAGCCTCCTCACTGTCATTTTGCATCAATGAGGGTGGCTGCAGACAAGAGATGCGTGCCTTTTGTATACTACATCAGCCTGTTGATCAACATCTTTCTCAGCAAAAGTCTTCAGGGAGAAGCTTTAATGGGTACTGTCACAAAATGTGTCTTGCTGCCTTTCTCATTCAATAAAGCTGCAAAAAGCATTAAAAAATCCAGAGTAACAGAAAGTCACATTATCAAGAACGTGCATAATAGAAAGGTGTAAATGCAAAATAAATCGACCATATTGAATTCAAAACTGATTATTTAATGTAATGTTTTCATCTACTGCATCTGGGGCACTAAATAGATCTGTCTGTATCTTCTATCGGTTGCACCACTTTCATATCCTGTTTTTCCTTACCTCACATATAAGCAATATTTTCTCCTGTGGCATTTTCCTTCAGTTTCAATTTAAAGGCCAAATAAATTTCAAATAATTTCCTATTCAATTAAATGTTCAATGTTAAAGAACTGTGGCCAAAGAATGTGATTGCTGTTATGTCTTGATGAAAGATCAGTGAAGCATCCCTGGATTTTATAGATGTGCTTGCATCCAAGTCATTGCTTGAGAGCAAATTCGTGTCTTTGCAAATATTGATTCTTTAGAATTTTCAAAGTCCCTGAAACTCAAGGTGACCTGATGCACCAGAGATGTAGGTCAATAAATTTCAGAATGCCTGAGGATAGTGCCTTGTGTAACTTCCCTGTTGGTAAAATTCCTCTCCTATATCTTAATGTCTTCATAGGCCAGATGGCAGTTTAATTTCTAGGAGCCTATTAAGAAGAATGATAAAAAGGCTTATATTATTTGAAAGAATGGTGTGTGTTGAAAGATAAAACATATCTTTCATTAAATAAAAAATATTTTTAGCCATCTATTGGCTGAATTCAGAGCTCAGGACAGAAAATGCTAGAGGAATTTAGTATGAATTATCCTACTTTTTTTCTGTCCCACATTCTGTAAATTCCAGCACCTTCATTTTTTCTGACTACCCAACACAGAGACACACGCATAACTGAAGAAATGGAATCAATTTCATCACCCTTGCATCTACCTACACTCATTCACACTGTTTGACCTCCATGGTCTATTTAGAGGCAAACTGATACTTGAATTAATTTTTGAGAGATTTAATTAAGAAAAAAAATAATTGTGGGATGTGTCTGATTGATTATTCATAGTTTGGGTGTTTGGGGTTTGCTGAGGGGGTGAGGGGGTGTTTGGTTTGGGGTTTTTTTCTTGTTTTTATTTGGAATTCTTTGTTCTGCTCGGTGGTTTTGGGTTTTTTTTGTGTTTTTTTTGTTTTTGTTTTTTTGGGGTTTTTTTGTTTGTTTTGGGGTGGGTTTTTTTGTTGTTTTTGTTTTGGTTTGTTTGTTTGTTTGTTTTTTGTGGCTGTTGTTTTATCTTTCACGGAACAAAACCAGACACTAGTTTTTCATTTTAATTGTAAAAAACACCACACCATATTCCCTCCCCAACTCTCCACCAAATCTGGGAATTATTTTATAGGGAAAAAAAGTAAACTGATTAGCCATGTTATTTACTCTCACTCAGCAAACGTACTTGGGAATTTATCCTGATGAAATCATCCTATCAAGCCAATAGGCAGGAATGTATCAACAGAAGAAAGTGCAACTCAGAGTATTCTGAATTTAATTTATGCCTTCTTCAGCACTTCGGGTATATATCCAATGGCTTAGGGTTTCCAAAGTGACCCTTCCTGTCTATCTTGTGCTGTCCTGTTAAAAGTAGGCAAGTGCCCAGAACACTCAGTGGTGTTGGTAATGGCAGTCTGCACACTGACTGTACAGCAGGAGCACTCCAGGAGCACCACAGAAAGGTGATGTGGTGTTCTGCTGCTGCTGGTGTACGCAGAAAGAGGAGTCACTTCTAGAAAGACTGTTTTCGATATTAAGCATTATGTATCCTGAATTCAAGCAAGTATAGCCAAGACTACACCAATCCATGACATAGAAAGGAGCTAATCTTTAACAAAGAGCTTCTGAGAGGTTTGTATCTCCCAGTATATTTATATATTCAATGGACAATAAATTAAAGTTGGTTCCTTTATGATTCTGGAAATAAGTAAGTAAGTTTTTATTTCTGTTTAAATGTCATTACAATGCGCCACTTATCAATTTACTCTTTCTCAGACTTGTAGCAAATAGAGCTGAATGAATGGCAGTGACAAAGACTACCTTTGAAACAACTTATTTTTACATGGAGTATTCAATTAATAAGAAATGAAAAGACTGAATATTCTGACTTAAGTAAAAAAAGTAGAACGGCATTTTTTTTATATGGACAACTGTGTAGTTTTCTTCTGTGCAGAAGAAAAGTGTACAACTGATTTTTGATCCAAACATATGTCTACCTACAATCTTACACCTGCAGGAAGAATTGCTCTAGTTAGAAACCGTAGATCTTGACTGAACTTTGAGGAAATGGACATCCCCATGATGTAAACAGTACCCTTGATTATTTCAAACCAAAATAACAATACTCAAAGTTCTGTTTCTTATTCTCAGAGAACACAACAGTAGACTAAAATCTTTAGTTTATTCTTGGGTTTCTAGATCTAATATGATGTTTTGAAGTTGAAAGGTTCCTTACTGCCAAATGAGGAAACTATATCTCAGATATTCGTGAAACATCTTTTAACCTACCCTGATTCCAATGAGCAATCTGCTGAAAATAGTTCAGACACAGCTTTTGTAGAATGATAATTTGGATGCTTTCATTTCTGAGTTGGGAATCCAGACTACATATGCATCCCCCAAGGAACACACATTCATGTCAGGAGCTGTAAGGCTGTCGTTCTTAGTCAGTTTAAATAGGACTGAATTGCAGTAAGTAACATCTACCCTGGGGTGACATCTTTGCAGGCAAAGGCAACGAGTTTGGCCCTCAGTTCCTGACTCTGGGAAATATGACTAGTAATTCAGCATATTTCATAATAATTACAGGTAGATAAAGTAAACAACTGCTTTGACCTAAATGTCTAACAGAAGCAGAATACACTTAAAAGGCTAACTTGATGTGTCTCGACAAGGCAGAAAAGAAAAAGAATTCTGAGCATTCATAATCCTCTTGATTTGCAATTCCATTAGGGAATTAGTCTATTAGCTAAATAATTAAATGTATTGTGTGCCAAATCCTGCATAGGCTATGACAGCAAGCAGGCCAGTAAACCACTTATGCTCTTGGTTACACTGATATAATTGCAACACTAAGTTGGTATCCTGAGTTTGCACACTGAGCCATGTGTGGGGTAGAGTTTGTGCTTTTACAGGCTGTGTGCTGCCCACTAGCAAAGATTTCCACCACTGTAAGCACGAGAAGAAATAAGTCAGTAATTTGAATACTAATGCTTGCATACTATGCAAGGACAAAAATAAAACCTAAACCAAACCCCAAACAAACAAAAACGACAAAAACACCAAACCAACCCAAACAGACAAATATCCAACTTAGCCTAGGTGCTAGAATAAGTAACTGCTTGCCTTGGGCAGCAGCACATAAAAAAGTGCCTGTGTCCCACTCTGATTGTGCTGTGGGAATACTGCAGCTGCTGGCAGAGGTGAAAGGAATATGGGTGAGGGGGATTAGCCTGTTACTTGCATGGTTGCCCTCTACCTCATGAGTGTGCATTGTACTGCATTGAGCTTGCAATTCTGGCTCACCGGGGCTGGCCCCTTCTCTCTCTGATCCCATTGTGCTCTATTCCTCTACTGCACCATTTTCCCTGGCAGGAGTAACACAGTGACCTGACCCCTCCACACCGAGCATAGAAAATTCAATTTTGTAACACTCCTGAGAATCCCTAAGCTATGCTTGAGGAGTTCTAAAAATACAGTGTAGATGCTGAAATTATGTTTGTTCATAAAATGCCCTAGAAAGTCCTGAAAGGAGCAGTAAAAGCTGAATAAGCAACTCATCTTTAAAAGACAACAAAAAACTTCTGAACACTTCAGTCAATCCATCTAATTTTAAAAAGAAGACTGAAATACTTTTACATTTTAAATTCCCAAGGAATTTAACAGCTAAGAAATTTTTCACGTATTAAGGACTTGGACACTTTTTCCAATTGTGATGCTATGAATAAAACAGTTTAAGCATATTCCAGAATTTCCATATTTCCATATTTAACAGTTTGCTGATGTAGCAAAACACTGTAAGGCCTGAAAAGAAGGAGACAATCCAGATTGCTCAACTTTTCCCTTTCATCATCTCTTGATAAGAATGCAACAAAGTGTGGTGGAGTAATTCTAGATGCCAATAAAATAATGTTCCATTGTTCTTCATGGAAATTAGTGGGCATAACAATGCATGTCATTACTGCTACTGAAAGCCATTGGAGAAATCATTGTTGAATTTTAATGAATGAGCTAACTGCTTGGGATTGTCAGACACATAATTATTGGAGAAAAATTAATTCTGGCATTCTGTAATTACTGCTTCAAATATTTTAAGATTTACCAAAAGGAAAATATGAAATAAATCTCTAAAAACCCCCAAACAACATACTAGGACACACTTTATATATGCAATATATTTGATTATAGTAGTATGGATGTCATGGAAACCTAGTACACAAACTTTGAGAATAAATATTCACCTTCTTACATCTGCAGCTCTTCTACGACAATATGAGCAAACACATATGGATTCTGCGTCAAGATTTCTTAATGTCACATCTTAATGCTCCAAGTTTGCTGTTATACATAAAGAACTCTGATTTTATAGTTGGTACAACCCTTTGCAGGCTAAATTCCACCCCATTATTTCCTTATGTGCATACCTGTATTAATTCAAAGACACATTAATAGCGTGCTTGGTTCCAAAGCAGAAAAACAGGTGTTTGGAGGATGCTCTGACCTGCAGTGAAGCAGGATGAGGGTCAGGCTGAGGAGGAACAGGGTTCACTTGGGGCAGTAAGGGCTGATGCCCAGGTGCAGCGCTGGCAGTGCCAGTGCCCTGCAGTGTGGCACTGTGGCTGAGGAGCAAAGTTTTGCCAAGATACTCTGCATACATTAATGTCATACTACTGCTTTAGAAATATTAAAGCACAACTTCATCTGAGAAGCTTCGTACAGTAATCCCTGCCAAAGTGACTCCACGCATGCTCCTCAGGGGTCAGGGAAGGTGAAATTTCACAAGAGAGGGCCAAAGAGCAGGGGGAACTGCTGGCAGCACGGTCAGCTCAGAAGGGGCTGTTTCTCCACACAGAGGAGAATATCCTAGCAGGTATTATGACAGAACTATGGCCCAAAGGTACATGCAAGCACAGCCCCAAGCATGCTGACCTGGCTGTAGGTCTGTTCAGGAGTGTGTGGTGCCACGGCGTGCCCAGAGCCCCGAGCTGGGCAGGTGCAGAGAGCACACACTGTCCCATCACATGCAGCACATCGTCTTTTGGAGGATGTATGAGCTCGTGAAAATACCACTTTTTTTTCCACTAGAGCATAACCTTTCCACTAAAAATGATGACTTTCATCCCTATAACTATTTCCTTCTGGCCTGCCATTATAGTGCTATGTTTGTAGTCTTTTATCCCGGAGGTCTTCAGTGTGGTGCTGTGGCCTTTAAGCGCACCCTCACACCCTTTTGGCTGCTTTCCTGGCATTTCTGTATGAATGCCACAAAAGAGCTGAAGGCCTGAGGTCTGAATGTATTAAATGTAAAGCCATGAATGGAGGAAATCTGCTTTAGGACACTTCTACCCTCTCTTTAATGTCAGGCACTGTAACTGGTTATGAATCTAAATACACTTAAGTGCTGTGGTGCCCTGCAAGCTCAAAAAAAAAACTGATTGGTTCATGAAGACATCTTTCTTTGCACTGAATGGGCCTTGAGATTTGAAAATCTGACCAGAACTGGGCAGCTTCACCCTCATTTTAATCCCAAAATACTGTATTTGAATTTGATTGCTCATGTTTTGTTGCTTTTAAATGTTTCATCTGTCATATCTTAAAGTTGACAAGAACAACTAAAAATTAAGCAAATTTTGAGAGAAAATTCATTACAAGTGGTTGATGTGACTGGAAGAAATTTGATTTCTAAAGCATCAAAAAGAGAAAACTTTCTATGAAATTGTTTGTATCAGATTATATCAACAGTCTAGAATCAGAATATGCTATGTCCTTTAAAGTAAAATTTATTTCTGTGAAGATGGTATTAATACTGTAATAAGGTCCTGGGTAGCTGTAAGAGTAGGCATAGGTGCATATTAATTCTATTGCACCTGTGTTGCTGCACTGAGTTTTCATCTGGTGATCTGTGTGGCTGTAAAGAGTTAACCAGAAGATGTGTATTTATATGTAGCATGAAACTGGTGATCCAGATGTAAGAAGACAATGTTACCCTTTGTTACAGAAACTGCCATCTGATTACTTTATTCCCACATATTTCTGGTGACATATCAGTAATTGGATGCATAAGCTGTCAGACACCAGTGTTCCCAAGCTGCTTTTCAACTTGGCGTTTCATAGAATGTCAAGGATTTTCTCTTTTTTAATATAATATGGTCTTATATACAACACTATTTCACTCCATTCAGTGTCATGCTAATATTACTCACTGAATCTGAACTGAAAGTGAGTAAAGCTGCCTTCCTATTTTGAAGGCATAATGAGCTCAGCTCACATTCTCTTTAGTGCCAAATAACAACATCCAGATGTTTATAATTCGGGAAATATTAGAAAAATAGTCTAGAAAGTAACAAAATTGCAAACTGTCCCTGAAAACACTAAAATCTTACAGCATTTTCCTTCTAAATAAAGAAACAATTAAAACAAATTAGTTCTTAGAAAGTGTTAGGTTCTTTTGCTGTTCCACTGCATATAAGAAAAACAATGCTTTTGTTATGAATTAGGTAAGAATGAGGCCTTTTGAAAGAAAAGTCGATTGTGTTTTCAAACCATGGAGCTTCTTCACAGTGGAATTCTCTCAGGAGATGGGTATTTACAACTGATGTAAAATGACCCCAACTTTTTGCTCATTCATTTCTCTTGAAGTTTGTTTTGAGCATGAATAATCAAAAGTGAAAAGTGATAGTCTCAGGAGGAGATTCTCATATCAGTGTAATACACTATCAGTGTTTTTTTTAGCACCTTAGAAATTGTCATTTTTGTAAACATTGGGACACTGATGAATTTGGAACACCCATCTGCAAGCTGTGATCCACTGACCATTCAAAAATTCTTCAGAAAAATCCTGCCACACACTGTCCCAGGTAGAGAAGGGAAGCTGTAATTCACCAGTAGTCACACAATGTCATTAAATCATTTTTGTATTTGGACCAATCCTTGTGCTTATCTGACTTGTAACCTCCAAAGAAGTAGTTGTATTTTACATTTGCTTGTTCATTTTACTCAGAAATTTAGTACAATTTCATTTATAAGTAAGAACAGACTAGCAGTTCTGTGGAAAACTTGAAGAAACTTGACATAAAATAAGAAAGACAACTTTCTTTCCGGGTCACAATTAAATCCACTTGGGATATTTCGGCTTTAGAAGAGGAACTGTGACCATGTTCATGGAAATTTTATCTATTGGACTGAATAGTTTTTCATGAACTGAGATACTAGTCTCCATTATTTTTAGTTTGGGAAAATGGTGGAAAAGTGGGAAGTGGGGGAAAAGGAAGTTTGCAGCCCCTCAAAAGTCCATATATTCTCACTAGTGGGTGAATAAGGATGCTATCTGCCTCAAGGACACTTCAGAATACTTAATCTTCCAACATGAGTTTCAAATGAGTAGTTTATTTTTCATTTGTTTAAGAAACATGAATGGAGTATCTAAGAACTTTAGATTTATCTCACTAGTTTTGGGCTTTGGTGAAGCATGTAACCCGAAGGAACTTCACACAACCAAGAGGGTGGATGAGAACTATCAGTTACACAGATCTTCCCTCCTGGAAAAACACTGTCTAACTTTTACTTTGAGGAAGAAGGAAGCTTGAAGCTCTGCTCCAGCAATTGCTGTACTGTCTGCCTCTGCAACAGTCCCCCAAAACAGTGAACTAACAATGGATATCAGTGGTTTGGAGCCCTTGAGTACAAATTGCTCTCTTTATTTGCACAATATGTAATGCAGGAGTAGCAGGTACTTCCAGCTTTCTCAATCCTCACCAAAAGGGAGTATCTTCAGAGCAAGAATGCTGGCATGTTCCCATAGCTGTGCATGAGACAGCCCTCTTCTTCCTCTGCCAGCAGCCCACTGTGTGCCTATCAGCCTTTCTCACTACAAAAACAGTATTATACACCAAAGAAAGAATTGCTCTTGTTCTTTTTTCCAGGCAATATCAACTTTAATAGGACTAAAAACAGACATAGAGGTGAATGGTCTTGGAGTGTATTAGCAACATCACTTGTCATTATTCTGATGAAATAGTCATTTACTTATTGCTGAGGCTTTGACTACAGCTTGGCAAATTGTATACCAAAAATGCACTTTTGGGGCCAATAATTCATACCAATACCCAGCTTGACCTACAAGAAAACACCAAGGTCTCAACTGTAGCATTATCCTCATTCGTCACATCTGAATGTAATGACTATACCTCAGCTTGTAACTGTAGTGAATCTAACAAATTAATTTCACACCATGGTTGCTCTTCCACACAACTGTTAAGTTTTCATCTTTTCATCCCAAAACATCTTCCAGCTGGTCAAAAATCATCTACTTCTCTTCTGCTAATGCCCTCCCCCCGCCAGCTTCAGCATTCCAGCTTGACAGCTCTGTTTTTATAAGAGGGTGCAGTTTTAACCATAACTCTGATTCTCCTTTATGTATTATTTACTAACCACACATCACTGACACATACACAACAAAAGGAAAGGATTCTGTTCTGTGCTAGAAAATTTGTCACTTTCAATGCTAATTGAGCAAACTACATCTCACCATTTCCCATGCAAGCAGATTATGGAAGAATTTTCCTTTGTTAAATCTCAAGATTAGACTGTTCATTAAATCATGCAGGAAACTCCCATTCAAATGCTGAAATACTGGTATTGTTGAATGGAGCCTGTGAGTTTGGCCAATGCTTTTATGTGTTTACTTAAGCCTAACCATTAAAGTCACATATAAAACCACTTAAGCATCTTGCGTTAGAATTGTCCAAGTTTTACTGAATGTCATTCCCTGTAAAACAAGATGGTAATACACAACACAAAGAAGCATGGGCTTCTGTTCTTGTCAAAGAAATCAGACAGGGAAGTAGAAAGCTAGATCATTACGGGAGTTCCTCCTACACCCCTTCGGAGTATGTGGCAGAAGACTCTTATCCTTTCCCTTCTCTGACTCCAGTCAAATTTTAGATACAGGGATATTTTTAAGGAAAACTATGAGATCCTCCGTATTTGTTGGGGGTTGAATT
>VWZS01008568.1:0-42163 GCA_013397075.1 Rhabdornis inornatus
GGCGGTACCTGAAGGCACGCTGTTGATGAGGGGCGGGGCCTTGAGGAGAGGGCGGGGCCCTGAGGGGAGGGCGGGGCCCTGAGGAGAAGGCGGGGCCAGAGCTGAGGGGAGGGCGTGGCCCAGCACCTGAGGGGCGGAGCAGTACTTAAGAAATTCTTATGAGGGATTCCGGAAGGTTCTGGAAGAGGTGAGGAAAGGCCTCACGTGAGGTCTTTTTCCTGCTGTGCCGGGAAAAGATGACAGTAGGGCTGTGGAAGGATCTGGGGGCAGCCAAAGAGAACCTTGAGGCTCCCAGTCCTTCAGTGCTCCTCCATCCCACCTCCCCAGTGGTGTCCCTGTGTCCCCAGGCCAGCCCAGACCCTCACCCAGGGCCTTGTTTTTCTGTGTCCATGTGGCTGCACAGGTGCTCGTCCCTCTGTCCTAGGCAGCTGCTCCTGCACAAAATCCCAGGTGTTTCCTGACCCTTGTGCTCCAAGGGACAGGTGAGGCAGGGACAGCCCTGCTGGCTCTGTGTTGGGTCTGCCCTGGCTCTTTTTTTGGGGGGTTTCTCACCCTCAGCGATCAGAAGCAGCATCTGTAGGAGGAAAGAGCCTTTGGGAGGACCCTGCATTTCTAAGCCAGCCTTTGCAATCTGCTCGTGTCCCTCTTTAATTAAAGTTGATTGTTCTTGTGGTGTTGACTTTGCAAAACCAAACTGGAGCAAAAGATAAAAGCAACATAATGCAAACCACAGATCCCATGTGGACAATTTAGCCAGGTTATTTTTTTGTTCTTTGCAAATGCTGATCTCTGTAGAAGTGGTAACTTGGCCCCTGCAAATTCAGCTACGCTTTCCCCCTTTCTCCCTAGAGAAATATCCAGTGAAGGAATCTGGCAAAAAAATATTTATCTGCATGAACTGTCAGAGGTTTTTACAAAAATGAATTCTGGAATGGTCACCTGTGGCACCTGAATGTTGGTGCAGAGCATGTTTCTGACACAACAAGAGCATGTCTTCCTTGGGCCCCATATATGAAAGTTCACAATAAATATTGATCGTGTCCATTTTCTGGTCAGATGAGTCATGGGAAAGGCTCAGGAAAAGACACCTTAAAAGAGAGCATTTAATGAGTGGAGGCCACGTGGCAGGTAGGAGTCACATCCAGGACAGGGTTTGATTGCTGTTTTACACATTTCAGGGTTTTAAAGTCAGAGTATGTAAATTTTAGGACATTAAACCAAGCCCAGCTTCATGGTAAGCACAAATAACTTTGCTGTTTGTTAATATTAATGCAGTAGTGTGCTTTCCCAAGCACCAAGGCACCCTTGGGTAGCTCAGGGGTACAGCTGTCAAAGATGTGGAAAGATTGAAATGATTGCTCCTATTACCCACTCTTTTACTCTGGGTGACTTTGTTGTGTCTTTCCAGTTTCTGAATCCTGCTGCACTTCCATTTCACCATTTGTTAGCTCTTTAAATATTTGTCCCGTGTCCTTACCTGTGGCAATGTCAGCAGGAAGGAACGTTCTCTGCAGAGGTGCTGCTTGTGAGGCTGAGCTCCCTGCCTGGGGAACTCGTGCTTGGGAGAGAAATTACAGATAAATTGATGGGCTGGCCGTGGGGAACAGCTCGGTGTGATGCCAGTGGAGTTGTATTTCACTTTGCCCGGGGTCCTGGTTCTGCTGGAACAGACTATCAGTCAAATCTGGAGGATGGAGATTTCTCTGGCCTTGCAGCTTGTTGGGATGAGCCCCAGTGACAAAGTCTGGGCAGTTACAAGGAACCTGCTGCTCTTGCCCTGGTAACGTGGCTGAATTGGAGCTTTCAAAACACCTTTGGTGGGATTTTCCTTCCTCTGAGTTGGATTGTTTTAGTGTCATCCACCTGTCACTTCTGTCCTTCTCTCTAGTTCATTCCTTCACAGCTTAATGCTCTTTATGGAGTGGCAAATACAATAGACATCAGCAGCAATGTTTTAAATAAAATGCACATCAGCAGCAGTGTTTGAAGAAGTGCCAGAGGACGCTCAGGAGTAAAGGAACACGCTGTGATGTCACCACTCTGCTTTCACATTCCTCTGCTGCAGATTGTGTGATTCCAGACTACAACATTCAGTGGATTGCAGGAACAAATTCTCTCTTTTCCTTTTATGTTATTTAAAACCAAGCTCCTTGGCTTCACTGATTTCTTCTGGAGACAGTACCCGGGGCCAGAAACTGTTGGAAGGTGTTGTGACAGAAATGCCTTCATCTAAATGTAAATGTTGCTGCCCTGCCTCGGGCTGCCTTTGAGAAGCTTTTTTCTGTGGGAAGCAGCTACAAAGTAATGGTCCCAATCAATTTATTCATGTCAATAAAAGGTCTTTTATATGCTTACTTGGAATGTATTGTTCTGGGCTGATAGGACCGTGTTTGTTTTTCAAGCAGGTGTGTCAGGTGGAGTGAGAAACGGGGAGGTAAAGGAAAAAGAACCGTGTAGGTCTGGTTGGGAGGAGTTACAATTTGGGGTCTTGAGGGTGGGGAGAACGAAGGTGCCTCAACTGGGGGACACAAGGAAATAGGACAGAGCTGCCGGTGCTTCTCCCTGAGCCCGGGACAGGCTCAGATCGGCTTGGGGTGGAGTAAAGGAGTTATCTCTACACAAATAGAGATTTTCTGAGTCACCCGAGTGCACAAACAGCAGCTTGTGCATCTTGGACAAAGTCAGCTTGACATCCTCTAACCTCACCCCTCCCGTCTGCTGAAAAGGGAGAGCAGGTAAGAGGGGCCACACCAAACTGCAAAACACAACTTTTTAAACGTATTTTATATTCCACATTAAAGCGGGAATACTGCATGTGCATCTCCTGCCAGCACCACCCATGAGCGGGGTTTTATATACCTGTATTTCATTTCCTTTTGACTTGAGCTTCAGTTTGGGGTAACCTGAGTGTGTTCTGGCAGCCAGAGGCTAAAGGGCCCGGGCAGGTGTTGATGGCAATTCAAACTGCTCTGCCCATGGAGCTCGGTTGTGTAATCCTGCCTGCAGCTCCAGGCTTTTATTTCACTCCAGTAGCAGTCTGGCATTCGTGACAAATTACTTAATGGCCCATTGAGGGATAAATCTGTCCCCCAGGGCTGGGCGATGCCTCTGCCAACCTGTCCAGGTGCAGTTCGGTTCTGCCACCACGCCCAGGGCTGCTGGTGCTGTACCTTGGCTTCCCTGTGTACAGAACAGAGGGAGAGCTTCTTACTGTCTCTAAATGGCAGTTTTGTTTTTTCAAAAGAGCTTCGAACAGATGGATGTCCACTATTTATGCAATAGAGGTGGAAGAGAACTTAATAAAGGGTTTTGAGGGCCTCGAATCCTAATGGTCCAGGATTTGTAATTGCAGTGCCATAATTTCAGTGTGGTTTGAACCTTGGCTGCTGGGTTAGTTACACCTTCTGTTCTGTCCTGTAGTTCCGTGCTGTGCAGCTGGCCCCTGGTGCTGTGGAGCCTGGAGGAGGCAGTGGGAGGATGCTGGAGCCTCTCCAGAGCTGTTCCCTTCTGCTCCTGACCTGTGCCAGCCCCTGCTCTGGAGTGACCCCTCACCAGCAGTTACAGCCCCGCTGTTGGGTTCAGCTGGATTTACCTGGAGAGATGGAGAGCCGCGCTCACAGCATCCCCCCTGCAGGTGAGATCTGTGTGAGGTAAGAGCTCCTTTGTGCCACGGTCACACTCCTGCTCTCTGGGACAGCACAGAGGAGCAGCTGAGCCTGTGCTGTGACATTTGTAAAGCAAAGATCTGGGCTCGTCCTTCTTCCATTATTGCTTGTTCTGTCCAAGCCTCTGTAATGGATCAGGTCTCTCTCTCACAAAGACATCTTTGATTGGCTGAAGAATGTTAAACAGGCTCTGTCCTCAGAGCCCTGGTATGGGATTCCTCCTTTTTAATCAGCAGTCTAACACACTGCCAGTGCAGTGCTCCTGCAAACTGCCCAGTGGGTTTTTGCCTGTGCCAAACCCAGCCCTGGGCACTGCAGAACAGACACTCCGTGTCTGCCTGGGCTCCCAGGGCTTGTCTGGCTGATTTTTATTTACAAGAGTGCAAATAAGTAAACATGAGCTGTTGGCTGATGGCCCTGGCGTGCATTCCTGTGCCCAGCTGGGCTGCAGGGGCTTGGCAAAACTGCCTTTAGGAGGCCTCTGGCTACTGAGAGCTGGTCCTGGGCAGGGACAGTCCCTGTCCACCCTGGGGGCGAGGGGCAGGAGGGGAAGGACAGTGAGTGACAGGGGACATGGTCCCGAGGGATTGAGCAGGCTTGAGCTGAACAACTGTCCTGACTGCAGCTCTTGGTGTGATTGGAGAGTGGGCACTGACCATGGGGCAGTGACCATGGCATTGACCTGGGCACTGACCATGACACTGACCATGGGGCACTGACCTGGGCACTGACCATGACACTGACCATGGCACTGACCATGGCACTGACCATGGGGCACTGACCATGGCACTGACCATGGGGCACTGACCATGGGGCACTGATTGTGCACACTGACCATGACACTGACCATGCCACTGACCATGGGGCACTGACCATGGCACTGACCATGGGGCACTGAGGGGCTCCCTCCCATCTCCAGGGGTGCCCAGGGCTGTCCCTGTGCCTGTGAAGCCCCAGGTGCCATCGCAGGATTTGCCACAGGATGGCAGCAGATTCTCGTGAAAAAGGAATTCAACCCTCGAGCAGCGGAGTCCTGCCTGGGATCTCAAGGAAAGCAGAAACTTCCACAGACAGATAATTTCGGGCATCCTCATAGCGGGGGGAGATCGGGGCACCTGCTCCCACACGGCGCTGCAGGGCTGCGCCTTTCCTTGGCCTTCTTTTGGTTTGTAAATATAAATTCCTGTGCCACAACTTCCCATCTGCTTCCTCCTCTTTTCCCCCTCCTGGGTGGGCACCTTTTGGCTTTACCTGGCCGTGCAGCGTGGTCCCAATTCTGTTTGTCTTTGCTTGCTCCACGCTGGGGGCTGGCAGAACCTTTGAAGGAGCTGCTCTGTGCGTGTGTGCACATTTCTATCCCGAGGGAATTCGGGCTGGGAATTCTTGTCGGGGCTGCTGGCAGCTGTGTGGCCGTGTGTGACACCACTGCTCCGTGTGTGACACCACTGCCTCCCGCTGCCCTGTCCCTCCCTCCCTCCCTCCGAGCAGTGCCTGGGACGCCTGCTATGGACACAGGGATATAAACACAAGGCAGCTGCACTGCGAGTGTTTGTTTCCTTTAGGTGGCCTCCACTTTTGAACTTGAAAAATACACAAGCCACGCAATAATATTTAATAAAACCACCCCAGCTATCGGCAGCTCTCTTCTTCCACACCGCCCAGCAGCTGGGAGGTGGCACAAGGAGTTTTCTGGGTTTCTTGGCTTCCTTGGTTGGGCTGTGCCAGCCCCTGAGAGGGGACGTGCCAGATTGGCTGTCAGTGCCTGTCCTGGAGGTGACATTTATCAGGCAGATGTGCTGAGGTGATCAATGGCGTTGTCAGGGTTGGGCAGCCAGGGCTGGGCTCTGCTGCATTGCGAGAGCAGGATGGGAGAGTTCAGAGAGGGGTGTGGGGGCTCCAACAGGAGCTGCACTGCCCCAAACACGTCATCATTGTGACACTGTGGGGACCTGACGTGGTCACAAACACCAGGAACCTCCCTGCTGAGATCTTTCGGTGCCAATCCCAACCTGGATCTTGGCACAGGAAAGATCATTCCAAATCTCCAGCCCCTCTGTGCTCAGCAGCTTTAGGTGGCAGCTCAGCCAAGTCCCCTGGCTGTGTCAGGAGCTGCTGTGTGTGTTGGTAAAGTCTGTGGTGACCCAATGAATCCCAGGCAGGCTGAAATCAGTCCAGAGCCCAAATCAAAGCAGCTGAGCACTGCACAGATGGGTGTGGAATGGGGCAGCACTGCTGATCAGTTTGCCTGTGCCTTCCATGTTGTCCCCCCAGCCGGGTGTCAGAGCTCTCCCAGAGCCCCTGCCTGAGTTGCCACCAGCTTCTATACACAGCTTCTGGTTAAATTGTATTCATTGCCCGGGAAATGAACCTACTTTAATACCCTCTTCGTGTATCCATATATAAAAACATCCAGGGAATGGCTTCTTCTGAGTTGTCTTGCCTGTATGGACACGTAGGGATGGCCAAGCTATTCTTGTCTTTTTTAATGGCTGAGAAATGGCTGCTGTTAATTCCTTGTAATGACTGAGTTCACTGGGTGAAGTGCAGCTCTCTGCTCACTTTTCTGAGCTCTCCTGTACTGTAAACACTTTTTTTTTTCAGTTTGTAAGTGCTTTCTGCAGTTCCTGATGTCCCTGGTCCAATGGCAATATTGATTTCTTATATGCAGTGAACAAGATTTACTGCTGATTTTCTGGAGACATTTCCTTGGACTACACTCCATTGTTCTTGCTTCCAGAACTGCCCTTTCATTTAACTTTTCCTGCCAGGCCCCCAACCCCTATTTAGCTCCCCCTTCTACATTCAGAGCTTCACCTCGTCTCCACTTCGGTTCAAAGACACAAAAAAGAAAACCAGCCATGAATTGCCCCAAAAAGGAAACCCAAAGTCTGCAATTTCAGCTGGGTAAACTTCTGGCCAGTTTGAAAGGCAGAGAGATGACTTTAAGATCAACAAGGTTCAACCTGAGCCAGTAATCAGTGTTTGGAATCAGACCAGAGGGAGGGAAGAGGAACAATTCCCCTCAGGTCTCTCCTTTTGTATTGCTTTTTCCATGTCAATATATGGGCTTGGCCAGTCTGTTGTTATGCTGTGCTTCCAGTGAAATGCAGGAATAATTCTGCTGATACCTGGACTTGTGGGTAAAATCCATCAGCTCAATGCTGAGGTCTCTGGGCAGCCCATGTGGACACGGAATGCTGCCTGTGGATGGCAGAGCACACCCCTGCTGTGCCTGGATCCGTGTGCACACAGCCTCTGGAGAGACACCCAGCCTCATTAGCAACACTGGGGAGGCAGCTCGCTTGTCAGGGTGAGGGTGCAATAAATAAAATATTAGCAGGGGTAGGTGGGTGAGCCCAAGGTCCGAACAGGGCTGTGCAGAAGGGTTTTTTTTAGAAAGAAACGCTGTGGGGAGCCCACAGTGAAGGCAAGGCTGTCAGAAATTCACACAATAATCCATTTGCTGCCTGCCCCACTGGAATGCCTGGGATTATGCAGTCCTGGACTTCTGGGAAATCAATCCCATGCACATGACTGTGCTTCTCTTTTCCCAATAGCAAGGAAGGATTTCAGCACATGGTGGGGAAGAGACGTGAGGAGCTTCTCTAACTGGCTTGTGTTCCAGCATTTGTTCCATTCATTAAATGAGCCCTTTAAAGCCACTGCTGGAGGTTGTGGATGGTTCAGTGCACAGTGTGTTTTTATGAGGAGCTTTATCTGCCACTGCTGGCTCAGCCTTTCTCAGTGCTCCAGCTCCTCTTCTGCAGACCTGAGACTGGTATGAAGTTTGCACTGAGGGTTGTTAAATGCTCCGAGATCTCCAGTGGAAAAGATTCTGAGGGGGCTCAACATAATTTTGGGAAGCCATGGTGAAAACAGTTTGCTCTTGTGTCCTAAATGAGAGGTGTGTTGGATTTTAGCCTGGTTGCCAACAGTTTAGGCAAGGATGAAGCAATGCTGAGAGGCTTTGGCCTAAAAAAACAAAACCCCTCAGTGCTTAAAAAGGGGGTTTTGACCCATTCTTTCTTTTCTCCAGATGTATAAAACATGGAGCACCCAGGAGGGCAACTGCTCCTGGGATAGAACAAGGTCAGACAAGTCCTTCTAGGGCAAAAGAGTGGTTAAAAATCATTTTGGTGCTTAACAGAGAGGCAGTGAAGCGGCTAAAAAGCGGGTGTGATATGTTGAGATAATCTAATATAAGAAAAGACCCTGGAGGCAGAGGAAGCCATAGTTAAAACCAGCAGCAGCCACTGGAAAGGCTTATCAGGAGCAGCAGGAAGTTGGAATAATCAATCCTGGAGGGAAGACGGTTCTTTGCTGCAGCAGGTAGAGCTGTGAAATATTTCACATCTTGGTAATATGACCTGGATTATCCAGAGTCCAGCAGCTGGACAAGACTTAACCCAGAAACAAAAAACAAAACAAAACAAAACAAAACAAAAATATTTTAAAAAGCCAAAAAAAGGAAAAAAACAACCCTGACTCTCATTAAGGGTCATGTGCCATTTTTCACAAGAGGTCTCTGAATCCAAATGCTGGAAGGAAAAATACATTCTAGAGCTCTGCTGATTAACTGAACTGTTTTCATGTGTCCTGTTAAAATCGAGCCACTGGTGACTCCTGGACTGAGAATCTAAAGCAGAGCATATCAAAGAAGGCTCGTGTGATTTACAGCTGGAATTCACTCAGGACTCCTGAAGATTTGTCACTTAGGATTGCAAAGATTTGGGTTAACCTTGTCCTCCTTCCACCAGTGCCCAGCTGGGTGCCAGGATTCCCCTCTGGGTGCTGAGGGCTCTGTGCTGGGCTGGAAATGTTTCCACAGCTCAGGCAGGTGAGCACAGCCCTTGTTCCTTTGCACGGGTCTCAGCCTTGTATGCAGGTGACAATATAAATATTCATGTGAGCACGGCCAAACAGTGAAAGGTTTGTGAGTGTCTGTGTTCACAAACATAAACAGAGAGGAGAGATCAGAAAACTTCCTGAGCGAAGGAGCAGGAGGCAGAGGAGGAGAGGAGGGAGGGAGGCTAAAGGTGTGCAGTGCAGGGGTGAGGGAAGCTTCTCCAGGCTTTTTCCAGAGGAAAGAGAGAAGAGAAGAGAAGAGAAGAGAAGAGAAGAGAAGAGAAGAGAAGAGAAGAGAAGAGAAGAGAAGAGAAGAGAAGAGAAGAGAAGAGAAGAGAAGAGCAGCCACCAGCTCTGGAGCAGTGGCACACGGCAGCTTTGAGGCAGGCTCTGACGGTGGCATGACGGCAATGGGACAGGAGTTCAGCACTACCCCTGGTGAGCACGGCATAATGAGGGCACACACAGCCACGGCCGGGCTCATTAGCCATTCTGCTGCCCAATTAGGCTGGGAGCTAATTGCTCATTAATGGGACCATACCTGCTGAGGCAGCTGGGCTTCCCTGGAACCCGCGGCTGGAGCCGCAGCAGACGCTGGGGGGGGAACAGAAGCAAGAATTGAAGCCAAGGAAATGGAAAAGCTCGTCTGCCGCTGAGGAAGGGCTTTGCTGCTGTGCCGCCACTCCCTGGGGACAGCACTTTGATTGCTGGCACCGCTGCTGCCTCCCAGGCGCTGTCAATTAGCCCCGAGTCCTTCAGGCTTCCTCTGCCTGGCATCCTGCAGCCTGACAGCAGTGGCTGAGCCTTGAGAGGCCAGGATTTGAAGGCAGAGGGTGATTCTGACCCGTGCCTCTCTCCTGAGCATCCTCTGCCGAGCAGCCAAGGGGAGGAAGGTGGAGATCTGAGCCAGCAGCCACAGCCAAGGGTCAGCAGTGGGATGCTCGAGGCAGTGAACTCCACTGGTCCAGGCAAATCCAGCTCTGCAGGACCTGGGCTGGGTCAGCAGCCCTGGGAACATCTCCTGGAAAAGTGAAGCTGGAACAGAAATGTGCTTAAGGCCACACCTTGGCTGTCCTCTGACATAAACGTGGTTTGTTTAGCAGTGAAAGCACAGGGACCGTGCTGAGAATGAACTTTTTTTGTATGTCCCAAGTTAGCCACAGCACAGGGGAGTGTGTCAGGCACTGTGTGCACACTTGTGTCCCCTCAGCAGAACTCGTGTTCCCATTGCCCCAAGCTGTGCTGCGATGGGGGCAAAGCTAAAAATCCTATTTTAGTCTGGAGACTCCTTGTCTCAAAGGGAAGCAGAGAACCACTGGCTTGGGCTGCACACTCCTGTGGCTTCTGGAGCAGACCCATACGGATTTTCTGTGCAGGGGTGGCTGCAGGAGGAGGGAAGGCACAGGGAAGGAATGCATTTCTCATTATGTGCTGCAGCCTCTCCACTTTGGCAGCCTGAGAAGAGAAATTCTCTCTCCCTCCCCAGGCCGTCTACCCCCTGCAGCTCACTGATTATTTTTGGCTGAGGTGGAAAGCACAACCCCAGCGTTTTTCCAACAGGGAGTGACCCAGGCAGGAGGGGGGCGAAGCCTGGGCCGTTCCCTTTGTGCTCTCCATCAATAGCCACGCTTCTGCTTGTCTGGAGCTCCTTTCCTCTGAGCACACCATAGAGCTTTGAGAGCTGCTCTGTCCCCCCAGGTGACCCCAGCTGAGAAGGAGGGGTGAAACTGAGGCACAGCTCCCCAGAGTCACTCGGGGGCTGGGATTTTCCATCCATTTTGTGTGGGCTTTTATCCTCAGGCTCTTCTCGTGCTGCTGAGGGCCCTCGTTCCCTGCTCTGCCTCCATCGTGCTGTGGCTCCTGCACGGTGCTGTTGGTAACTCCTGTGGCTACAGTTTTCGAATGGGAAGGTTCCTCTGGGTTGTGCCTTCAATGAAATAATCCTTGAAATGAATAAAATACTCCTGCTCTGCTAGGCAAAGGGTTTGGCTTTTGAGGAATAGCTGTGTGTGTATGTGGGAGTCAGTCTGACTACAGAACATGCCTGGGAGTTGCATTTGGAAAGGAATGGAGAAGAAAATGGTGTGGAAGGGGGGTCAAGGGCACCCCAGGGAGCCTGTGAGGGGTGTCCACTCCTACCCACAGCACCTGTGTGCAGGGGGAAAGCCCAGCTGGGATTCCCAGGCTCTCCCCTCTGCTCTCCCCACTGCCACAAACCAAAGTCCCGCTGCTGGAGCAGCCTGCCTTGTTTTCCCAGCTAATAGAAAGCACATGAGGAGCACAGTCAGACACAGCCACAGCTGCTGGGAGTGATTCATTTGGGACACAAACAGGAATGGAGTGCTGGCTGCTCCCTGGGCAGAGCTGTCCCTGCTCCAGGCCATTCCAGGGGGTGCCTGAAGCTCCGAGCCCCCTCCAGCCCCAGCAGTGACTCACTTCCTCCAGCCTTGGCAGAAGGGCTGTGCACGATGTTTTGAGGCATTAAACCTCTGAGAACTCTCCTTCCCTCTCCCCTGCCCCTTCTGAATGTGGCTTGTTCTGCTCTGAGGGCAGAGACCATCCCTGGTTGATTTGTAGGGCCAAGAGGGGAGGCTGCACCGAGGCCTCCAGCCAGAAGTAAACTGTGTTTTAACACAGCAGTGATGGGAACTGCACTGGAAAGGCAGGAATAAATGTACTGGCTGAGGATCACTGAGTGTGTGCAGCTAAAGGGGCCGGGGAGGTGGCAGCCCTCAGGTTTTGGGGTTTCTCTGCTGTTTGTTCACACCTCTTGCTGGCCCCTGTTGATTTTCTGTAGCCTTCCAGGACCAGTGCACAGCCTGTGGATGGTACAGGCTGTCTGGGATGGCCTGGATTGGGTTTTGCCTGTCCTTACTGCTTGTCTAACAGATTTAGTGCCTGTTCCAAAGTCTGAGATGCTTTGAAGCAGCAAAGTCTAGAACAGCAAGGCTGGAGCGTCTCTGGGCACTGAGAGTCCTGGCTTAGGATGAAGGGCAGCCTGATTTTTGCATCCTGACACACCAGATCCCAGATCCCAGGGCTGGAAGCTGCCTGTCCCCTCACAGATCTGCTCACTGCTCTGTGACCCAGCCAGCATCTGCTGTCCTGCCTTGTCCCTCTCCGTGTGCCAGCAGCTGGGAATTACTGGAGTGGAAGAGACAGGCTGAGGTGCCAGAGCTCTGGCACCAGCAGCACAGCGAGCCAGGAGGAGCTCGGGAGTGGGAGCAGCTCCCTCCCTGACCTCTGCAGGCTTGGCCATAAAACAGATTTGGAAAGACCCCCGGCTCCAGCCGCTTTTGGAAGCAGGAGGGCTCTGTTTTAGGAAGGCTGGCTGGGTGTGCAGGGGGCTGGGGAGGGATGGTGGCACCTGCTCCCCCCTGAGCCACTCCTGTCTGCCCTGGCCACGCTCCAGGGCCATGTGTCACCCGCAGGAATCTGAACTGCGCCAGGGGGAGCCTGGAAGGCGCCAGCGCGGCCCCAAAGTGGGGACAGCCTCTGAAATTGGACCCTCTGTCCCCTTGCCCCAGCAGCCTCAGCAGACAGAGCTGTGTCCCTGTGCTGGGATGGTCACTGAGATGTCCCCCCCTTGTATCTGCCACTCATCCTCCTCCTCCTCCTCCCATCGCCCTCCTGCTCTGGCACTGCCCCTGGCATGGGGCCTGGCAGGTGGGGTGCTGTCACCAGGGCTGGCACAATGTGACACGGCTGAAAAGCACTTGCTCCTTCCCTAAAACCCTCACATTCCTTCTGTGGCCTCGGGGCTGCCTGGATACCGCACTCAGCTGTAATGGCAGAGAGTCCCAATGACAAATCTGCCCGGCTGGAGCAGAGGGAGGCTGGGCAGGTCCATCTGCATCCCCCCTCTGGGGCTGAGAGGGGAGGGAGGGGGGCAGAAATGCTGCACAAATGTTGTGACACTCAGAAGCATCCAGACCTCGAGGTGGAGACAAAAATAATTCCCCCACACCAGGGGGCACAGGGAGTTGGCTGGAGTGGGGCTCTGCAGAGGGGCAGGGCAGCTGGACTCGATCCCAAAGCATCTCCAGGGGTCCATCCATCAATGCTGAGCTCCCCCTGCACTCCTGCAGCGATGAGGAAGCTGAAGAGGTTCCGTGCATCTCCAGGGGAGACTTTGCAGGCCCTGCACCATCTCCATGGCAAAGCACTGGCTGTGTCCGGAGGCAGAGACAGCCCAAGATGTCCCTGCTGCCTGAGTCAGGGAATAGGAACCTCCAGCACAGGAGCTCTCTGCCTTCCCAAAGCTGTCAGGACCATAACAGTGCTGCTTGGAAAGCACATGAAAGGCGCCTTAAGGACAAGGTTCATTCTAGAATTCTCCATCCCTCTCTATGTCCTGGAAGATTTTGGAGTGGCAAAGGATCAAACCCCCTGGTATGTCACCCAGACCAGGTGAATGTGGACAGGGGATAAAGGCAGCTGAGAGCAGAGTGGGGACAGACACCCCGAGGTGTTGGGCAAGGGGCAAAGAGGAGAGGTGTGGCTCTGTGTTCGTCTGCAGCCTCGTCAGTTCTTGGGAGATTTAATTTTCAAAGCGTTCCCGACATCCCCAGGGATGGGCTTTGGCTGAGGTCCAAGGGCTGGGGCTGCCAAAAGGAGCCGTGCAGGGCCAGCCCGACAGGAACAGCTCCCCTGCTCTGTGCCAGGAGGAAAGGGAGGAAAGCAAAGCAGGGGGAGAAGGGGAGGGGACCCTGAGCAGCCTCAGGGCTCAGCCTCACCTCCAGCTGACACTAACCAAGCACCTGAGGATGGCAAGGGCACAGTCCTGTCCTGCTAAAGTCCTGCCCAGCTCACAGGGGAAAGAGTTTCCAGGGATTTTTTCCCCTGGAAAACAAGAGACAGGGCTGCTCTTGGTGATGAGGGGACCAGGAGGCTCAGCAGTGTGGCTGTGGCCAGATTACACGTGAAGGAGCCCTGGATAAACTCGTGTCCCTGGTCAGCTGCTGGGCTTTGCCAGAGACCTCAGTCCTGACCCGTAACATCTTCTGCTGCTCCAGCCCAGGCTCTGACAAACATCATGTGCTTCCAGCCTGATGTGCTGCCCTGGCTCCCTCAGCCAGAGACAGCTCAGCCCTGAGCTGTGCTTTCTGCTGTTCCCACCCTGGCTTCCTCCCTTCTCTCCTGACAGATCCTGTATTTCATTGCTGGGAATCCACTCAGCTTTCCGTGACTCCAGCCTCCTCTCCTCCCCCCAGTCCTTCTGTTCCTGTGGTTCTCAGTCCAGAGCAGCACCTCACACAGCAGCAAAGGGGAGGCAGCCCCAGGGGTGTCTTTGCACCAGCCCTGTCCTGCTCTGGACCCTCAGAGGGGAGGTACCAGGCTGGGGGAGGCACCTGTAGGTACCAAAACTGGCCATGGCTGAAGGTGAGAGGAGCTCTGCCAGAGGACTCCAAGATGTGGGATGCTGGACTTTGTGGGGTTGTAGGGTCAGTAAGAGGACATACAAGGAGACATCATGATCCTCTAGAACCAAACCCCACTCTGACATTTCCTGGTATTTATACTGTGATCCAGGTGCTGTTATTCACTGCCTGCCCACTTCCATTCTGGCACCCTTTGGAGGGCAGTTTTGTGTTCTCTGGCTGTTGTCTCACCTGAGCACCCCCTCCCTTTGCTCCAGTCTGTCTGGGCTTGCCTTTCCCATTGCCAGATTCCTTGGCTGGACTATGCCAGCCCTGCTGGGCTGCTCTGAGGATAGACTTGGTCTGTTTGGCTTTACTTTATTCTATTTCCAGTCCTAAAAGCAAGGCAGGGATTAGGGAAGGAGAAGGTGGCTATTTTAGATTTTTCTGGTCACAAGGCAGCGAGCTGGGAAGGCAGGGGATGTGTGTGGGGGGTGTGTGGGGAAGCTGGGGTTTGCCAGGTCTGAAATCCTCTCCTGTTTCTGTAGGCATGAACACAAACCCCAAACCAGAGGTGGGTTTGGTTTTTGACCTTGTGAAATGAAAACACAAGGGCTGAGCTGCTGCCAAAGCCAATCCCAGCCGTCTGTGCTCCAGCCTAGCTCTGGTCCCTGCTCCTGCCACCCCTGCTGGCTCTCCTGGCAGGCAGGGGCAGCAGGAAGCAGGAGCCTGGTCCCTCCCAGCTTGAACACATTCCTGCAGCAGCTGGGGCTGGGGGCAGCTCGGATGCTCCCAAACCTCTGCTCTGTAATCACAGCTTCCTCTGTAACTTGATTGTGCAAACCTTCCCTGGAACAGGCTCTGGAACCACGATTTGGGCTCTCCAGCACAGCTAAAAGCAGGAGCTTCCCCAGGCAGGGAGCAGAGCTGCTGGAGCTGTTGGAAGGCAGAGCAGGCAGATGGTGACAAGGAAGGGGAGGAGAAGGGGAATTTGTGAGGGAGCAGCTCCATATCCCAGCTTCCATTTGGGGCCCTGCTGCCATGAGAGTGCCCTGGCAGAGGCTGGCTGTGACAAGCTGCAAAGGGCTGGGGAAAAAAGGGAGCAGGGATGTGGGAAGTGAGGACAGGCAGAGAGACGTGGCCATGGCAGCACGTACCTGAATGAAAATTGATATTTGCACTTGTATCTTCCCAATAAAAATGGGGTTAAATAGTGTGGGTTTGAGGAGAAGTTTCCTGATGTGTTGGGTGGACACATCAGAGTTTAAGGCATGAATTTGACTGCTCCAAAATCTTACATCTTCTGGCAAGATTTCCAATAGAACTGGCCCAGGCTGTGGTTTTATCAGTGCTATACCAGGAAAATGTTTACTGGCTTTGAAGCACCCATCCCTAAACTGAGTTTAGGGAGCAAATTCTTATGGATGGGAGACATGAATGTGACCCTGTGTCTACTTCAGAAATGTATTTTGGTGTTTTGCTCTAGAAATTGTATTGTAGGGTCTATGAATGGGGTGTGTGAGATCAGGACCCCTTTTTTCAGTCCCTTGGTGTTTGTCTTTGAGGAAGATGGAATTTCCTACTGGGCATGTAAACAGCATGTTTGAGCTGAAGTCAAGCCCTGCATGTAGTGATGGGAATGAATCTGTTTGGGATGTTTGTTGTCTACACACAATTCCCCTTTTAAAAGGAGCTGCAATTTTGGGGAGGCCTTGGCTCTGCACGATGGGGAAGATCAGCTATAAATAAATTTGTGACACAGCTACTGTGGATAGCCAGAGTGGCTCTGAGTTTCCTGCAGGCTGCAGCAAGTGGTGGTTTAAAACAAAATCAGGGGAAAGGGGAGCAGGCTTCCAAAATATGGAACACCTCATAAAGCTGGGGAGGTAGGAAACAAGCTGAGCAGTCCCAGCCATGGTTCAAGCTCAGGAGGCAAACTGTACAGTACATAAAGCCCAGGGAATCAGCTCAGGATGCCAACTAATGAGCTTTTTAATTAGCTGCAATTGCAGGCAAGGTTTAAAACCCAAAGAAGTAAGTAAATTAAAGATTTAAAAGACTGAGCAGAATCGATGAGGGGTCAGCACTTAAAATATTAAAATGCCAAAGCAGTTGACTTCACAGGAAGTTTGCAGTGCTGCAGCAGAGCCCCTTGAAGGAAGCAGCAGGCTCTGGGGTTCTGCTCCAAGGCCCTGTGGCTGGAACCTGCAGAGATCCAGAAATCACCCTGCACAGGCTGTGCAGCCTCTCCAGTGAGCTGGCCCTGCTCTGGAACCTGCAGGCTGTTCTCTGCAGCTCCTCTGGGCTGCACTGAGGTGTTTTCCCCCCAGTCACATCCCCGGGGACCGGGGCACCACGGCAGGAGCTGTGCAGTGAGCAGAGCCTGCCCTGCTCTGTGTGCAGGGGGGTGTCCTGTGCACATTGCAGCACTCACTCTCTGGTGTTTGTTGGTGTCCAGGGGACATGGGGCATTGCTGGCTCCAGACTGTCCCCTTTGCCACTTTGTCTGTGTCACCTCCGTGTCAGGAGCAGTTCCAAGTCACCAGGATATCCCTTTCTTTGCAAGCAGGCAGAGCAAGAGTAGAAGCTGCTCTTCATTCATGCTGGTGCTGCTGCCTGCCCTCAGGGGTGCAGAAATTTGGACAAGCTCAGTCCCACCAGCACCAGGTGAGCCAGGCAAGCCCAGGCTGCCACTGGCTCCTTGTCTCAGTGCCACTGTCACACGGGCAGTAACCACCTCATGGTGTTTGGGAGAGGAGGGAGTGAATGTGGCTGGAATTAATGCTTTGTTGAGGCTTTCTGTGAGGAGATCTCAAACAGCCTTGTAAGAATCAGCTGATAAAGTCTTGCACTTCCAGGAGAAGAAATCTTCCCATCCTGGGGGAAGCCTGAGAGCTCAGGTGAGAGCAGCAGAGGGGGAGGCAGTGGCAGAACTCTGGGGTGCTCCTGTCCTGCACTCAGTGCAGTATTCCAGAGGCTGAACAAGGCAGGTGCTGTGTGGGATGTTGAAACATTTCTCTCCATTCCTGTCAGCTGTGGTTTCATTTCCAGGGTCCTCCTTTACTGCCTGCTCTGCATTCCCATCCTTGAGGCTGCCCTGAGCAGAAGCTGCCACTGGACCAGTGCTCCCCTCTGGGTCAAACAATGCTTTGGACTTGATAAACCCTGGGGACTCAGGGTAGAATCTGAACCCAGACTCTGGAAAACTCCTTCTTTCTCCTTTTTGTTTCTTTTTCTTTTAGGCAAGACAGTAACACACTCATTCCAAGCTGTTGCAGCTTGGGTGTGCAACCCACACTGTGCATGGGGGCCAAATGGGTTTGTTCAAATGAAGATTTACTAAGACCTGTGTAAAACAGGGCAGGAGAGGAACCAGGGAGGTGGGAGGCAAAGAAGAATCCAGCCCCCAGTGGCCTTGAAAGCAATCTGCCAGTGAGTGTTGTCTCCATGCTGATGGATTTGCTGTCACCTCTCCCTGGCATGAGGTGACAGATCTCTCTGTGGGATGAAGCCAGAACCAATAGCCATCCATCACTGCAGGACAGCAGGAGCAGCAGGAGGCACAGGGGGAGGAAGCAAAGCTGGCAAAACATCCCCACCCTCCCTCCTTGGCAGTGCTGGGTCATGGGGAAGCAGGACTTGTGCAGGAACATACTGAGGATGGAATGGGGGCAGTGGCTGGGATATTGCTGCAAGGATGGAGGGATTTGAACACCTGGAAAACCTCCTGGCCAGGAGAGCTCTGTGTGAGTGAGGTTAAACAGCAGCACACACTGGCTGGGAGAATCCCAGCTGGAATTGAGGAGAAGCTTCTCTGTGGCTTTATTTAGGGTGACACAGATCCAGGGGGCCCTTCCCGTGGTGGTGCAGGGTGAGAAATGCAGATTATCTGTGAGTCCTGGTCAGTTTGAGGGGATGTGATGTCCTGTCTGTGATGGGAGGAAAAGCAAACACTGCAGATCCTTTCCTGCCTTCTGGGACTTCTCCCTGATGAAATCACTGCAACTCCCAGGTTTCCACAGTCCTGCCTGTGCTTTCCCCACTCCTTTGTCACATGTAATGAACAGCAATGAGCTTTGGAGTGTGGATTTTGCTTTTGGAAAAAATCCAGATACTTCTCTATATGGCTGATAAATGAGAGGATAGGCCAGAAATGTGGAAATATTCCTACACACTGAACAATCCCCTAAAGCCAAAAGGAGTCAGGCACTTCCTTCATTTCCATTTTCTTCTAAATACTGCTAAGCATGCTTCTAAGTCCTTTGTAATCTAAAGAGCTGGGTAAATCTGGCCCAAAAATCTCTATGTGGACCATTTATTTCTAAACTACTCTTACAAAGAGCTAAAAGGGGAAAAAAACCCACATCTGTTTGCTGAAAAGCAAAGAAGGAGTGTTCCTTTAAACTGAATTAGCATGCACAGAGCCTGGGCTGTGCTGAAGCTTTGCTGCTCCCAGGCCTCAGACTCTGCATCTGGTTTTTCGTTTCCAATAGGCTAATGTGCTCTGACACTGCACCCCTCTGGGAAGTTGCTGACAGGCACTGTCAATATTTCCTTCTGAAAAAACACCCCAACCAATGCAGCCCTCCAAAGTGCTGCTTTTCAGCATCGAATTATGGAGTGTGCAGCCTCCACCTGGAGAGAAGGTTCCAAGTTCAACCCCTGCATTTCCTGCATCCCTGGAGTCCATTTCTTTATTGTTGTCTTTTCCTTCTGCTCTTCAGAAAAAGAAAGAAAAGGAATATGAATATTCCCTGTCATTTTTGGCAGCTGCTGGACTGGGTTATGCTGATGTCTATGCCAGGCTGTTGTGCTGTCAACTGGAAGTGCTCCAAAATTCAAGAGTCAGGCACCCAAAACCTGGAGGTTGGCATGAAAGTCAGGAAAATCAAACACAGACATTTGGAGGAGTGTTTCCTTCCACTTTGTTTATGTTGTTCTGCTGTTTTACTCCTTTACTTTGACAATTTAACAGTTCAGCTTTCAATTTTTTCTATAAACTCAAAGGCCAGGAACTCTCCTTGAGAGTGAGGAAGATGCAGGTCTGACACAAGCACTTGACTGCAGGAGTGCAGGCTCTGAGAAACCCACTAAATATCTGAAGGCTTTGGTTATAAATCACAAGTGTTGACAGCAGCTGAGGCGTGTTTTCCTCAGGGAAGGAATTCACACCATTCTTTTCCATCTGGACAACTCTGTCCACTGGAAGAAAATGAGGAAGGAGACAAAGGACACATCCCACCCTTCACTGGTGGCATTGCTCCTGCCAGCACTGTCCAGTGGCTGACTCCCTGATTATTGGAATTTTGGAATTCCACTGAGCTCCCAGGACCCCAGGCAGGTGAGCCAAGCCCAGACACTGCCCTGAGCAGCCTCACTTCTTTTGGTTGGGTGTGCAAGGGTTGAATTCACTCCTTTGGAAAAGGCCAGGGTGAATTTCTTGGGCTTGTGTGGTTCCTACAGAACCTGAAGCAGTTCCTGGTTCAGCAGGGAGCTGCTTCCTCTGGGGCAGCCAATATTATGCTGGATTATTAAACCTCCTTTTAAAGGGAGCCAGGGCTCCTAATCCTTCCCACATCCTTCTTGCTGTTATTTAGGTGTCCTTTTGGCTTAAGAGAACCTCTATTGTAAGTGCATTTCTTCTCCTGTTCCCTTAGTAGCAACTCCAATTTCCTGCTTGAAACTCTAATGACACAGGTTGCATTTCAAATTTTATATTAAGGGGACAATTGTCTTTCTCAAGGATGCTGAGAGAATTTTGTTCTTATTGTCTGGACTGTCCTGATTTCATTCTACCTCCCTGGAATCCCAGCCTCCTGTTGCAGTGTCCAGAGTGGCTCAGTAATTAATGGGATGGTTTTGAATTCCACAACACCCCCCCTTTCTTCATTCCCTTTTCTTTTAGATCCTTATGAGTAAAGGATCTAAAAGGGCCTAAAAGAAAAAAAAAAATCAGTCCTGTGGTTACTGGATCTCCAAGTTGTGCTCCTTGAATCAATTCTCCAACACCCCTGTGTTTTTTCCTACAATTTTAATTCCCATTAACTGGGATAAGTGAATACCCTGTGCCTGCAGCAGACACAGCAACAACCAGGAACACAAACCCTGCAGATTTCTCTTTGAGAGGAGCAGCCAAGCACTGCCCTGCAGCTCCAGCAGGAATCCGTGCTGGAGCCAGGTCTGGGTGCCCCTGGAATGTCTGCATTGCCCTGCAGGGATCTCCCACCTCCCTCTGAGTGAGCTCCTCCTGACCTGGCTGTTCACCCAGGGTAATTACCTAATTACCTGGGACCAGGGTTAATTAACCTGGCTGCATGGGCACTCTGAGAGCCCTGGTGTGTGTGGATGGAGGAGCTCCTGTGGGGCTGGCTGTGACATTTCTATTCAGATGTGCTCTGCCATCCCCCTTCGTGTTCCAGGACCTCATGAACGTTGAATTAATTAACTTTCACTGTGATTTCATGGCTACTTAATGATCTCTTTGTTATGGGTGGAGAACTGAGGCACAGAGCAATTAGGGACTCTGCCAAGGTCACCCAGGAATTCTCTGGGAGAGCTGGAGATGGAATCCAGCATTTCCTTCTCTTTGGAAGGGTTGTGGGCAGGTGCCTGAGCTGGGAAGCTGCATCCAAGGATGAGCTGCTGCCCTTGTTTGGGGTCTGTGGGATGATCAGCTCTCCAGGACTGTGGGTTCATCCAGAGGCTTTTGGATAAACCCTGGCTCTGGCACTGCAGTTCTGTTCAAATGAGATTAAAGGTGAAGTTTCAGCCCAGAGCTCATCCCCAGGCAGGACAGAAAATAGAACCCAGCGAGGTCTCTGGGTTTTTCCCCAGCCTGGAGATGCTCTGTTGGCCAGAATGTCATTTCTGATTTTATTTGTGCTGTTCTCTCGTCCTTTCTCATTAACCCCTTGTCCCGTGCAGCCCCTCAGCCTGCACAGAGCTCTGCCCTGCAGCCACCCTGGCTGCTGGGGGAATTATTCTGCCTCTCTGAGCTGGAATCCCCAATATGTGCATCCTGCTCTTCTCTCCAGGCTCTCCTCCAGACTTCCCTGCTTCTCGTTTTTTACATTTTAACTGTTTGGTGGCTCTCCTCTGTCACAGCATCCGAGTCTCTGCAGCCCTTCCAGCCCAGCCCCTGCCCCTTCCTCCTGCCAGGCCTCCCATGCCACTTGAAATCCTCATTCCTTGGCCCTTCCCAGTGGAAGCCCCACTCTGGAGCAGCACTAAATCTCTTTGTGCAGCCTGGCCAGCTCTGCTTTGGCAGGAGGGACAAGCCTGGGTTATCACCTGCTTGTGGTCTCATCTATCACCTTGAATTGTGTTGCAGGATGAAATTACTCATCCAAACCTAATGTTAAATTTAATCAAGTCTGGAGCAAAGAGGATTAATGGGCTGTGCAGCACAGGCACATGTCTGGCACGGTGCTGTGACCAGGTGAAGTTTGAGAAGCTCGCTGGAAATGGTGAAGCCAATCACCAGGTGGGGAAGGCTGCAGGAATTCTGCATTTCCCTCTGCAGGAATCCTGAATCCCTCTGCAGGAATCCTGCATTTCCCCCTGCAGGAATCCTGCATTTCCCCCTGCAGGAATCCTGAATCCCTCTGCAGGAAGGCACTGCCTGTGGGACCACTGCTCCTGCTGCAGGTGGCTCCTGGTGGAGTGTGAGAATTTCTCCAGAGGGGAGGAGTCTCTGCAGGGCTGGGAGCTGCCAGGCTGGGTCCTGTTCCCTGCAGTGCTCAGTGCAATATTCTGGGACAGGCTCTGGGGCTTCACTGTTCTTCATCTCTCTGCTAAAGGAAAGGGATCATCCATCCCAGGATGTCCTTCAGCCTTGGAGCCTGGGAGCATTCCTGAGCTGGAGCCCTTCCGTGCCTGCTGAGCACTCAGGGTGTGAGCAGCACAGATATTTAGCATCCCTGGAGTGCTTTGTGTACAAAGCACTTGCCAGAAGCCAGGCCCCGGTGCCCTGGAGCGTCAGTGGGGACACTGAGGCACGGGGTGGCCCTGGCTGCCAGGTGCTCTGTCCCCCTGTCCTCCCTCCCAGTGAACCCCTGAGATCACACTGCCTTATCACCTGATCATGTCAGAATCCACAGCCTCATAAAGCCTTTCATCACCTCAGCAGATGCTGTGAGGAACCCGTTTATGAACTTCATGGGACAAAAACAAAAACAGGATGAAAACTCAACCTTCCCCTAACCCGCCACATAAAACCTCCCCAGCATGTTTGAGGGGCTGGGAGCTTCATCCCCAAAGCAAACAGGGGGTTTCACTGCCTCTCTCAGGTTTGGCTAAAAAAAGCAAATAAAGCCCAGAGGAAGCACGTCATGGTGCAAAGCAGAAGCAGATGGTGCTGGCAGGAGCGTGGGAGGGCACAGGGGGTTTCTCTGAACAGAGGATGCCTGTGAAGGAGGGAAATACTGAGAAAGGCAGGCAGCAGACACAACTCTTGTTTGGGTGAGAGTTGGGGTTGCCCCAGCCCTGGCTGAGAGTCCTCCCCAGGGAGGGTTGGGGGGAAGAGGCAAAGTCTGTGATTGAAACCGAGAGTGTCGGGGCTGTGAGTGGAAAACAGAGCAGGGCAGAACCCCAGGATCAGCAGCAGCCTGCAAAACACCTCCCTGAGCTCCTTTCCTTTCCTGTTTCACTGCCCCATGTCACTGGGCTCCCTCAGGTGCTTCCTTCTCTCCTCTCCCACTCGCTGCCTCTTCTCTGAGATCCCCACAATTCCTTCTATCAGCTCTCCCAAAAGGCATCGGGGACAGAAAGTGCTAACCATGCTTTGGGAACTGTCTTAGAGCATCCCATTCTCCAATGGTTAACCCTCGCTGTGCCTTAGGCAGGAGGGATGAGCACTGCAGGAGCTCAGGAGGGAGCAGGACACGGGAGATGAGCACCAGCAGCACTGCCAGGATCTCAGAGCAGCACTGCTGGAGCAGAGTTTGCTTCTTGTTTCTCCTCCCTGTGCCTGAATGACCCATCTCTGACCTGGGGCCACTCACATGAGCTGCTTGTGGGGTTGATGCTGAGGCAGAGAGTGGCTCCCAGCCTGTAATCCCTGAGAAATACAGATCCCGAGGGAAAATCCACCTCCAAATGCAGACTGAATGGCTTGGGCTAATTGCTGGCCACTATTAGCAAAAAGCACTGACAGGACGTGGTGTTCACAACTTGTTCCATAGGCATTACCTCGAATGAACTCTCATTTATTTAATGGATAAGTTGGATTTTCCTTCATTTGAGTGCTGGGAATTGTTGGGAAGCATTTCTCGATATCCTGGCCGGATCCTCATGCTGCACCTCCCCACGCCTGCCCTGTCCCTGGAGCTGTGGGGAGAGCTGCTCCAGTCTGGGAGGAGGGATTTTGTGGGGATTTTGTTTGGGTTCTGCTGGGACACAGCTGCAGGCTGGCCCTGAGTGCTCTGGAATGGGGCTGGAATGGGGAATCACATCAGGGTGGGGCAGGACAGAGCAGGGGAGCTGTGCAGGGCGGTTCTGATGAAATCCTGCGTGGAAGCAATCCCACCCAAACACGGATGCAGCTGCTCTCACCCCTGGAGCCAAGGCCTGTGTCAAGAGCCCCAGGAATGTGAGAGCTCCAAGTTCAAACAGCCCTGAATCACCGAGGAGCTCCCCCACCCTCCTGTTCCTCTTTCTGCAGTCTCTGATGCCTTTCTTGGTTCTTTCTGTATTGCTTTGTTTTGTTTTCTGTCTTCAGGCTTTCTCAGGGGCAGAGAAAATGGGGAAATGATGGGGATGTAATCAGTCCAGCTTGGATGTGTTATGAATGTGCTGAAGGATGGAGATCCTGCCTGCAGATCCCATCCCTGTATCCCTCTGTCCCTCCCACTGCTCAGCAGAGCTCCTTGTGCCACGATCCTGGGAGCAATCCTGGAGCTTTAGCCCCTGGACAGCCCCATTTCACAGCCAGGCTGTGCAGGGCACGGGCAGAAGTCTCAGCTGAACGTAGCTGAGGAGCCCTCTCACTTTTCTCAGCTTTTCTGCTGTAATAAATGGCAGGGATCAAAATAAATCAGTGGATGTCAGGAAGAATCCAGAGCATTTGGACATGCAACGATTCCCTGAGTATTCAGAAAGAAAGAAAGGGAATTAATCAGATCAGAAAGCAACTATGAATCTAAAGGAAATACAACCACGATAAAATTCCTGAGCATAAAATTCTGGAGCAGCATGGAGTTTAATCATTGGGGATTTTGAAAAGCTTGTGCATGTTTTGAGACGTTTTTATTCTTTCAGGCAGGAATTTTGAGATAAAAAGTAATAAGCTAATTAAAATGTACCCAAGCATGTCTGTGAGTAATAAGATGAGAGTATGGGCATTAAAAAACCCAAGCAAACATACATTAAATTCCTTCAGCCAGCTCAGGGTGTGCAGTCATGTCCCAGCCTTGTTGGTGATGTCAGTGGGAACAGGGGATCTGTTAAAGGCTTGGACATTCCATTCATTCATAGGTCAGGCAGGACTGAGTCACCCTGCACGGCCAATTTTGCTCATTTTGGGGACCTGGACGAAGCAGTGTTGTCAATCTTCAGCTGGAGCTTTCAGGCACCATCCAGGGAGGTGGAACAGGGCAGGTCTGGAACTTTGCTGGGACTTTGTGTTCTCTTCTGCAGCTCCAGATCCCGGAAAAGGATGGGGATGCACGGGAGCCAAAGGCTGAGCAGCACCACTCAGGGAATTAAGGGAATTAATTAATTCATGGCTCATTTACACCCGGGCCGAATACCCGAGCCAGAAAGGAGAACTTTGAGCAGCAGGGTGTGAGCTGTTCACAGCTCAGGGTGGGGACACCCGGAGCTCCCTCCCTGTCCCCCCTCCTGCCACCAAAGTGTTGTTTCCATTTCCTGCCGCAGTGCTGAGAGCAGCCGGGTGTCACTGCCACCTCCTCACCCTTTGTGCCCGGCCAGGGCTGCTTGGGGCACAGCCCCGAGAGGCTCCGAGACACCCAGCAGTGCTGCAGGGGTGTCCCTTTGTCCCTTTGTCCCCTGAGACACCCAGCAGTGCTGCAGGGGTGTCCCCTTGTCCCTTTGTCCCCTGAGACACCCAGCAGTGCTGCAGGGGTGTCCCCTTGTCCCTTTGTCCCCTGAGACACCCAGCAGTGCTGCAGGGGTGTCCCTTTGTCCCTTTGTCCCCTGAGACACCCAGCAGTGCTGCAGGGGTGTCCCTTTGTCCCCTGCCCTTGGCCCCCTGCCCTCTGAGGGACCCTTTGTCCCCTGCCCACACACTTGGTAACCTCTGCTTGCTCTTGGGAAGAAGTGCCAGGTGCTTGAAGAGGTTCCAGTGAAGCCCCAGCGAGTGGGAGCTGATTTCCATGACACAGATGGAGAATTCTGCTCTCGCTGGGCTCAGCCCTGCTGCAGCTTTGCTCGGTGGAGGTTTGACCCTTGCCTGCTCCAAGCTGCTGAGTGTGCTTTAAACCACAAATGTCTGAACCCAGACTGAACCTGCTAGGAAAAAAAAGGGATTTTTGCAGTGTGGAGTGGGATGGGGACAAGTGAGAGCACAGAGCTGGTGTCACTCCTGTGCTCCTCAGTGAGGGGACTGCACCCAGCAGTGCTGGCAGTTTCTGTCCCTTGGAAAACCCTGCTCTGCTTTTCCCAAAGTCTCTGCAATGCCAGGGTTTATTCCAAGTGTTTTTCCAGCCCAGCTTGCTGACCTGCCCCTGCAGGCCGATGCTTTGCCCCAGGGCTCACACTGCAGGTGAGTGCTCGGCTCCCTGTCCCGACAGGTGACATCAGCTGGGGGCAGCTCTGCTGCCAGGGCTCAGGGAATTTCCTCAGGCTCTGGAGGAGTTTCCCAGATCCCAGACACTGCAGGGACCATGGGGAAAAGCTCAACTCTTTGTTAAATCCCCCCTGATCTCGGGGCTGAAGGCAGGAAGGTTTATTCTGTGGATGCACTGGAGGTGTGATCTGTCTGTTCTGTCACTCCATTCCACCTGCCAGGGATATTTAATGCAAACCTCTCTTTGTGGGCAGGTAGGCTTGGGTGAAACCTGAGGAATTCCAGCTACTGCTGTTCCTCCTGCTGCAACCCTTCCCAGCATCCAGCAAGGGGAGCTGAGAACCTGCTCCCTTCCCTCTGCCACCACGGCTGCACAGGCTGGCCCAGGTGAAGGGGCTCTGCTCTGCTCCAGCTCCAGGGGCTCCTCCTGCAGCCTCTGCTGGGCTGGGCTGTGCCCACAGCTCTGGCTGGGACATCAGATCTTGTTGGGAAGGATGAGAATGTAATGAAGGAGCTTTGCAGGTATACAGAAGGTTTTATAGGAATGAAAGCAAGTTTTGATATAGAAGGAAAGAATTGCTGAGCCAGTCTGACTGGGGAACCAGAAGGCAAAGAGCAAAGTGAGTTGGAAAAGGATTTTATGGCTTAGAGCAAAGGATAAATCCACCTCAGACAAAAGATGTTTCTACCAAACAAAAGGATTTTCACAGGCAAACAAGAAAGCCAATGTTGCAAATAGAGAAAAGATCTCAGAAATTTCCACTGCAGAACAAGTCCCAAAGTTTAACATGTGACTACTAACTCCAATGATTGGCTAGTCACTGACATCATATGGTAATTTTAGTAGTTTGGATGGGTTATATGGAAATGTAAAAGGTTTTGTGTATGATGTTGATTGGTAGCCATGTATTAAGATGCTCTGGAATTAAAAGTATAGATTGCATTTTAACATGAATAGAATTGGGTTTCAGCACACACAGCTTGCCCATAGCCAGCAGCTCTGGGCTCACCCACCACCCTCAGCTGCTGGAACCTCATCTGGGCAATAATCAGCATTTTAAGAGCTGTCTAAAAGCCTCCATCTCTCTGTCAGGCTCTTACAGCACCACAGTGTCCATCCTCCCTGGCTCTGGATGCCCTTAGGATGGGGAGGTCAAAGCACCACTTTGACCTTCCCGTGTTTGGTGCTGCTGGCATTCAGCCTGGCAAGGCTCTTTGCCTCTGATCTTCTCCACCCATTTCAATCCCTTCCCATTGGGATCAGCCTTTGATATCAATATATTCCTGCACACAGCATTCCCGTGCAGGCAATGAGGCAGATCTTCGAGATCTTTGCAGAAATTAAAATTTAAATGACTTGGACTCTGCTGCACGCATTGGGAAGTGCTGGGATGGCTGAGCTCCCATTTCCCTGTTCCCTCTGGAAGGTGAGGAGCACCAGGAATGTGATGAGCAGAGGAATTGGACTCAGGGTTCACCCAAAGCTCCAGTGACAGCCACAGAACGACCCCCAGGCCCCCCAGGTCCCCCTGGCAGGGCTGGGCTGGTGGCAGCAGCTCTGATGTCCCTGGAGCCCCCTGCCCAGCACTGCCCACCACACACACTGAGCTCCAGGGCAGCCTGGAAAGAATGCCAGCCATTCATTCATTCATTCATTCATTCATTCATTCATTCATTCATGCCAAACCCCGAGGGCAATGCCCCAAACTGGGGGGATTTGCTCCTCCCCTTCCTTTCCCTGCCTCCATGCTTTGATTTAAAATATATATTTTTTTTTAAAAAAAGAGGCTTTTCTGCCTCCCAAATGCAAATGTGGAGGTTGGCCTCTGCGAGCCTTTGCTGGCCAGATCCTGTGGCTGTGGTGCTGGGGTGCACATGTGGGTAGAGAGGGGACAGAGCTGCTGCCATAAGGCTTTTTCTTCCCACTTCTTGCCAACATAATCAAAATAACTCACTTGCACCTAATAAAATGCAGAATCCAAAAGCCTTCCTTCCCTCCAGCCGTTTGTCTGGATCCCATTCCTTGAAGCTGAGCTGAGAATGCCAGAGGGGGCTTTATTCTGGTTTTGTTGTTAACTTCTCCAGAATGAAAAATACCAACAGTGGGTCAGAAGGTGCAGCTCATTTCTGACACAGATGGAAGTCGAGTGTTCCTAAAGCTGCTCCTTTATGGGGGCCAAAGTTAATCTCAGTGTTTTTCCTTTTCTTGCTTCTTTTCTCTCTCTCTCCCTTTTCTTTCTGTTTAATTTAGTCTCTGCTGCCAAGGGCAGCTGGGGTTTATCCCTTCCTTCTCCATGTGCCTGCCCTGCAACCCCCAATTATTCCAAGAGGCAACTGCAAAATAAGTGGGAAAATTAAGAGCACTGATCAGCCACAAACCCCAGCTCTTTTTAGATCATTGTGGTGTGAAACATCCTTGAGTGAAACAGAGTTCTCATCCAAACCTGTAATTTTCAAGTAATCACTGAGTTTTGAGTGTTGTCATGTTAGCACCAGCAGTAACCAGCCTTTGGGGAGGAGGCAGCAGAGAGGTTCTATTAATAGGCAATCAGAAATATTTTCATCAATAGCTTGGTTAAAAGCTCACTCAGCCCTCCTGAATCCCCATCTACATCAGCAGAGTGTGGCAAAGAAGGAGAAAAGTCTGATCATAAAAAATTGGAGACACGGTGTGAGAGTCATAATGCAGTAATTTGCAGGTTGGGATGGAAAAACATCAATGCTCAATTCTGCCTATTGAGCCATTATGTGTAAGTTATTATTAAAAATATAATTGCTCAGCTCAGGTGCTGGTGGCAAGAGATTCCCTGTGATAAATCTGCCTCCAGCACAACTCAATTCTCCTCACTGGTGTTTGACCAAGGACAAATTAAGTTGTTTATGTCTGGGAAGGAATTTGATGGGAACAGCCTGGAATAAAAGGGCCTGGAATATCGAAAAGGCAGGGCAGGGAAGTTCCCCCTCACAGCAGAAGCTCCTGGTGCAGGGTTCAGAGTTGCAGCAGGCAGGTACCAGGCACTGATTCTTTCTGCAGGCACCAGCTCCACTAGCACTGAACCACCAGCTCAATTTTCAGTACTGAACCTCAGGAATTGTCACCTGGAGCTGCTGCTGCAGACACAGATCCATGGGGATGCCCAGTTCCTCAGGCAGCACCAGCACTGCACAAACCCCTCCTCTTCCTCCTCATTTCACAGCCAGAAACTGTCCAACTTCTTGAGTTTTGTAGGAAAAACACTGTTGAGATATCAACAAATCCCCCTGAGGCACCAGGCAGGGGTGAATTCCCTCACTGCCTTTCTCCATGGTGTGTTCCCATCAGGGAGGGTGATGCTGGCTTGGGGGAAAAAGAAAAAAGGGATGGGATGGGATAATGGGATAATGGGATAATGGGATGGGATGGGATGGGATGGGATGGGATGGGATGGGATGGGATGGGATTGGGATGGGATGGGATGGGATGGGATGGGATGGGATAATGGGATAGGGTGGGATAATGGGACGGGATAATGGGATGGGATAATGGGATAGGGTGGGATAATGGGACGGGATAATGGGATGGCTCCTGCTGTCCCTGGGGTGCTGGCTGGGCTCTGGCAGCACACAGGGCACACACTGAGCACGGAACAGGGACTCTGGGTGATGCCACACAGCCAGTTAATGCACAGCTAAAAACTACTTTTATACCCTGAAGAGATTAGTGTCTGTCATTTGGGCTTTTACTTTAGAGTCTAATAGCTGGAGATTTAATCCCTTATTCAGAGCAGTAATTATTGCTCACATAAATAGGTCTGGTGGAGTCAGTGAGCTGAGCTCCCCGAGGAGAGGGGCAGTCACTTTTACCAATCCAAGTCCCCACAGTGTTGTGCAATGCCTGTCGTGCTTGCTGCCTGCAGGAATGGTGGAACACATCCCACTTTTTCCGTGGAAAAGTGTGGAAACATCGGGGTCTGGGTGCTGAGTAGGGAGCTGGCCATTCCAGGGCTCCAGCTAGGTGGGATTTATCCACCTGCAGCAGTGCTGGCTGCATGGCAGGACATGGCTGTGCCTGGAATTGATACTCTGGGGCTCTGGAGCTGGCTCTGAGTGCCCAGATCCCACAGGGAGCTGCCACCAGAGCACCTGGCAGGCTTTGATGAAGGAGTCAGGAGCTGGAGTTTTCCCCACTGAACAGAAACGTGCACCAGCATCATTTTTTAACTGTAAATACATTCAGTGTGGTTTCTGTGGCCTGGAACAAGGCAGCTTTGCAGGAATTTCTGCTGGAGTTGGTCCCCTCCTGCCTGCACCAGCTGGAGCTGGCTCTGAGAGCTGCTGGTGGCCATTGTTGCCAAAGAAGACGAATTAGTAAAAAAATAATAAAAACCTTTTTTAGTAAAAAAAAATAAAACCAACGTGGACCCAAGGGATGTTATTTCTGTGCAGTCCCCCTGCCCAGATCAGGAGCTCAGAACCCTGAGCTCCTCCTCTGCTCTGACCCCGGAATGCTTGGGATCGGCTTTTCATTTCTGGGTTTAGTTTTGTTTGTTACCACTTAAGATAACAACCGGTCTGATTCTGCTCACAGCTTCTGTAGGAATGGAGCCGTGCCAGTACTGGTAATTTTGGGAGATCATTTGGCAGCGTGTGCCCAATTCCTGAAGGGTTTGCCTTTCAGAAACACAAAAACGAGGAGAAAAGATTTGGTCCGGTGATGCAGTTCCCAAACTGTTCATTGTATGACCTCGGGCAGCTCATTTAATTTCTCTGTGCCACAGTTTATCTCTCCGAGAAAACAGGGGGAAGCTACAAACACCTATTTATCTCTTGCAATAGGCTGGCAAATCTAATAAAGGCTGGCAATAAGCTCCTGATCCTGTAAAATACCAGAGAATGGCAGGAGACAGCATTATTTACAAATTCATGTTTCCTTTCCCAGGTAATTGGCACCGTTATGGAGCTATTTGGGATTGAGCTGATGCTCAAGAGTTTACTGGAGCAGAGTTAAACAGAGTCTGGATCCTGGCACTCTCTTTATTTCTTCAGGCAGTTTCAGTCCTTTTGGGCACAAACCCCAGCCAGGTCACCCCACAGAGGAAAACTTTGCTCTCCACAGCCCCAGGTGTCCCCTCTGCTTTGGGACCCCGGGGACAGCCCTGCCTGTGCCCAGGTTATTTGTGTCCCCTCTGCTTTGGGACCCCGGGGACAGCCCTGCCTGTGCCCAGGTTATTTGTGTCCCCTCTGCTTTGGGACCCCGGGGACAGCCCTGCCTGTGCCCAGGTTATTTGTGTCCCCTCTGCTCCTGCTCGGGTGACTCTGTGGTTTGGGCTCAGGCAGAGTAGAGAAGGACATGGATTGTGGTTTGATGTGAAAACTGGTCCATAAACAAAATAAATCCCAGCCCCAGGTGGAGCTGGAGCAGTGGAAGAAAGCAGCACTGGAAAATGAGCCTTGGTTAGGGGAATTTATTGAAATGAACCATTTGCTGATTTATATTATCTGTGTGTGCTTACCTGTGTCTGGACCTGGTGTGTCAGGAGGGTCTCTAATTGTCACAGAGTACCCACACAAGGCTTTAGGGAAGAAATAAATGTAAATGACAAAGAAAATTAATTCCCTAATTAAAAAAATGAAAATAAATATAAGAAAGAAAGAATACAGACAGACATTCGAGGAGCAGAACCCTGAGCTGCACCAGAGGCACACACAGGGACACACCTGGCTCCCAGGACTGCTCTGCCATTCCCACAGAACAGCAAATGGATGATGAGAGCAGATCCCAGATCCCTTCTCAAGGTCCCCCAGCCCTTAAGGGGGCCAGGGACACCCAGGAGAAACAGGAAAAAATCGTGCTGTATGGAGGGGGAGGATTTAATTCAGGCTTTGAAACACCTAAAAGGGGATTAATACTTAAAAAATTAATAATATTAAAATCTCCTGTCTGCAAGAAAAACGCTGTGCAGGAGAAGGGAGCCTGGGAACCGAGAGCAAACTGGAACCCAGTGAATTAGGCTTAACTACAGCAAAAACAGCACTTGTGGAAATGAGGCCCCCGAGGGCCCATAAGAGAGCAGTAAAATGTTACAGGAGGGAAGTCAGGCAGGGCCATAAACCTGGGCAGGCAGGAGAGGGGAGCCAGCAGCAGAGGCAGGGACAAGGAGAGATGAAAGTGTGACAGATGAGGGAGGAATCCTCCCCAGCCTGAGCATCCTCACTGCTGTGGCCTCAGGACAGGTTTGTTCCTCTGCCCCTGCTGGGGACCAGAACAGCCCTGAGACACCCACAGAGAGGAGTGAGCAATGGATGGGAAATAAAATAAGGAAATATAATCAAATCAACATCGAGTGTATTTGATTTAGGAGGACACCAATGAATAGGGAAGGGGAGGAAAGTGGCAGGGTGAGAGTTGCTGTTGGGTAGGACTGTGGCTTGAGTGAGATATAGTGCAAGCCCTAAATTATCATCATCATTATTTTTTGGCTGGGCTGTGCTGTGACATCAATACCAATTTACACTCCGGGTGAGTAGCACTTACTACCTTCTTGTCTTCATAAATTGTGCATTGTCCTTATTTATTTGCTTCCCTGTCCCCTTCCTCCCTTCCTGCATTGCCTCTCTCCTTCTCGGGAGGCGTGATGGGGATGGAGCATCCTTGCTGTGCCCTTGCTGAGGCTGACATTTCACCCCAGCTCCACTCCCTGTGAGCCAGGGATGGGAATGCTCAGCTTGTTTTCCTTCCTGGGAGGGGATGGGGTGCACAGAATGCCAGCACTGCTCTCGGCAGAGCTGTCAGCAGCAGAAATATTCTCTGTTTTCCAGCCTGGAAGCTGAGCTTTGTGAGTTCTCCTCGTGGCTGGGATAAAGGAGGGGCAGGAGAACAACAGGGGACAGGGAATGCCCTGGTGTTCACTGGGGGTTTGTGCTAAACCTCTGGGTTTTACCCTGAAAAACCTGAGTTCTGCACGTTCCACTGCCCTGGCTTTGTGACTGGCTCAGTAATTAAATGAATGAGGCAAAGTCCATTTGGAAGTGGAGGTGTGCCAGCTTCCTTTCCCAGTTTCATTTGGAACTCTGATAAAAGTCAAACTGGAAAAAGCCTGGTTTGAAATGAGAATTCTTCTTCAGTCGCTTAAAATCACACCTTAAATTGATCTGGTATCCCTCAACATATGGGATAACTCTTAATGTGCCCAGGAACTGAATTTGGCTGTCAGAGGGGCAGATGGTGAAGCTGAAATTCTCAGAATTACCTGTTTGGGATGTGGCAGGACAGAGCTGGTACCAGCTGGGTTATTTTCAGAGCACGGTGTCCACCTGCACCACCCAAAACTGTTCTGCCAGAACAAACCCCAGGGAGCAGGGGGGTAACACCCCCATTCCCCTGGGAGGGGGTTTCTCTCTGTGGAAGCACCACTGGTGCATGCAAAAAAAAAAATAAATAAATAAATTCAAAACTCAGAGTGGAAAACTGGAGAGAAGGAACGAATTTGGGATGCCAGATCCATTTGGGAGTGTGTTTTATTTCCTTTGGCACACAGGTCTGGGCAGTGCCACTGGCAGGGGCAGGACAGAGACTTCTCCTTTGCTGAAGAATTCCAGATTTCATCCCCAAAACCTGTCTGCTGCTTGCAGCATTAACTCCAGCCCACAATCCCATTCTGCACCTGCTGCAGTGTCTATTACTGCATACACCAAATTCCAGGTTTCCTCCTGATCCCTCTCTGATCACTTCATGCTCTGATGCTCTGCAGAACACAAAGTTGGGAATTTGCTTTATTTTGAGGAGCTGCTTTGCTGAAAAGAAAGGAAATTCAGGTAACACCCATAGAATCTTTGTGCTGCTGCCTGCAGCAGAGGGATACACCAGGAACAGAAAAAACCCTCTGACCTTATTTAGGGGTAGTAGATTTAATAATCCCTAATGGAATTACTGATGAGGAGCCTACACACTCATCCCTTTCCTGTAAAGGCTTTTCCCCCCCTCATTTCTGTCCCTGTGCAGGGAACCTGAGTGCAGCCCTGCCAGGAAAGCAGCTCTGGGGGAGCCCCAGCTGTAGGGAACCCCACACAATCCCTTATGGGCTGGAATCTGCTTAGCCCCATCCAGGTGCAATGGGAAGGAGATCCATGCAAAGAATTTTATTTATTTTTTTTCCCCCCTGTTTCTCTGTGCAGGGGCAGGGAGGAGGCAGCAGCTCTGGAGCTCCTCTCACACCCTGCTGTGCTGTGGGACTCCAGGCCAGGTTAGAACTGAGCCTTGCCCCAGGCCAGAGTCCTCCCCAGCTTCCCCACAGCAGCAGGGATTTGCAACTGCAGCTTTTCCTACAGTTGTAATAATGCAAATTAATTGTTGGGATGCAGGGAAAAAAAAAAAAAAAGAGGAAAAAAAGAAGCTGAATTGCTTGCCAAAGCAGTAGAGCAGTTCCTTCATTTCCATTTTCTGCTGCACAAAAGTGGAGGAGGAATTCAAATCCTGGGGAGCCCTTGCAGCTCTGGGGCTGCAGCTGAGTGAAATATTCCCTCAGCTCCCTGCTGCTCTGGGTTTGTGGGATTGGGAAGTGGAGATGTGGCCCTGCCCCGTGCAGAATAGCAGGCCTTTCTCAAACACTGCTTCAGTAAATATTCTGGGTAAACACTGGGGGAAAACTGGCCTGGAGGTTTTCCTGGAGGGAATTTTCCAGGGTTTGTTTGGTGGCGAGGAAATCTCCCCCCAGACAATGACATTTCAGTTCTTACTGATGCCACAGCCTTGGACAAATAGGAAAGAATAACTCGGTGGTTTGGTGGACAGGGGGTACCAAAAGACATCAAAATGACAGCATTAACTTCGAAATTTGGGTTTTCCAAGAAGGAGTGGTGAGCAGATGAAATCCTCAGGGATTTTCCTCTGAGACTCCAGGACAAGGGATTAGAAGCATTTGCAATCCTGTAAAAATGATGAGCACAAAGGGCAGTCCATCTAATTGATAAAATATCCTTAAATTTCCTGTTTCAAGGGTTTATAATGTGGCACTGAAAATGCTGAGACTTGGCATTCAGAACTCATCTGAAGAGCCACTCTCTGCTTCCCATCTCTCTTTTTAAAAGATAATTTCTCACATCATCTTGGGCCTCTCCCACTCCCCCCACCCCCTTCGCCCCCAGGTTATAATTCCTGGTGGAGTTTCTCAGGGAGCAATTGTTCCTGAGGGCTCTGAGCTCTGCCATTTTTCTCCCAGTGGGAGCTGCATCCCAGCATTTTTCTGGAATCAGGGAAAAAAAAAAAAGAAAAGTTCCTCAGGATTTTCTTGCCTGAAACAAAGCACAGATGGTACAAAGGCTTGAACAGAGATTTCTGCTGAGTTCTCTGTACCTATGACCAACATGTTAGTTAAATCATGTCTGCTGAGGGCCCACAAAAATGCCTCTAAGACAATTAATTTCCATTTTAGATCAGAAAACAACCCTGTTTACTTAAGAGCTTTCCTCAGTGACTCTGCCAGTGCAACTGAAGCCTGGAACTGCACTGGAGAAAGAGCCCATCACGATGGCAGAGCTGCATCCTTTCCAGCCTTGTACTGACAGAACTTTCCTGATAAAATCAAATTCTTCTCCCCTGTCTCTCCCAAATCTGCTAAAAAACCTCTGCAAGGCCACGCTTTGGAAGTGCTGTCAGGGCTCTTGCTCCCTGCTGGCTTCTGGGACTGAAATTCTCCACACTTATCTCATTGTCTCCTTTTATTCAGCTGTTTTGGCATCCTGTCCCTGGCCAACGGGCATGTGCCCAGGTAAAATTGCCTGGGACTCTCCTGGAAAGTTTTCCTGCTCCCTGAGGGTGGGTTTGGTACCCGCGGGGCTTTCCTCTGTTCTGCAGCCGGGAACATTTCCCGAGGATGGGTTCGGTATCTGAAGGGCTTTGCCCCTTTCTCATTTCCCCCAGGATGGATCCGTTCCATGCGGGCTCTGCCCGGTGCCGTTTCCCCAGGATGGATCCGTTCCATGCGGGCTCTGCCCGGTGCCGTTTCCCCAGGACGGATCCGTTCCATGCGGGCTCTGCCCGGTGCCGTTTCCCCGCACCCCGCGGTGCTGCCCGCCTCGCAGCCGGCTGTGGTTTTTTTGGCAGCGCTGTGTTCTCGCAGCCCCCCCCGGGCCCCTCGGGGATGGCGGGGGCGTTGGAGCGGAGCTCGGCGGGGCGGGCGGGGCCGCAGCCGCGTTAATTGAGCCGTGGCGGCGGCTCCGCTCCGCCGGCGGGGCCGCTCCGACCGCGGCGGCGGCGGCNCGGGATGGCTCCGGGATGGCTCCGGGGGGGCTCCGGGGGGGCTCCGGGATGCCGCCCCGACCCCAGGATGCTGCCCCGACCCCGGGATGCTGCCCCGACCCCGGGATGCTGCTCTGCCCCCGGGATGCTGCCCCGACCCCGGGATGCTGCTCTGCCCCCGGGATGCTGCCCCGACCCCAGGATGCTGCTCTGCCCCCAGGATGCTGCTCTGCCCCGGGGATGCTGCTCTGCCCCCGGGATGCCGCCCAGGCCGGGGGTGGGGAGGGAAACGGGGGGAGAGCCCCCATAGCTGCTCATGCCGGGAAGCAGGAAAATTCTCTCCTAATTCCCGTCCCCACTGTGAAAGTAATTCTGCACGATGAAGCGTTCCCAGAGATGGCGCTAGGATTAGGGAAAAACCTCTCTCCCTCGCTGTTTTGATTCCGGAGAGGAGATAATCGGATTACTCAAAATCCCTCTGATGCAGAGCCGTACACGGGAAGTACAATACCGTATTGTTTTGTCTCCCCGTGGATTCCCACACCCTACCAAAGACACACCTGGAAATGTTATGTGTCTGTAGCATGGATTTTATAGTTATTTCCCCCCCCCTGTTTTTGGTGTGTAGTCGCCACAGAGATTAAAAGAGAGTCTTTACCCCAAGGGGTGGCAGCTCTGCAGGAAGGGCATCGGGAAAGTGTTTAGAAATGGGGGGAACAGTTCCCCTCCGGGAAATACTGCAGTCAAATATCAAATGTGGGGAATGGGCTGGAGGGGTTGGGAGGGTGTGGAATTGTCCCCCAGGTGGGGATCCCCAGCGTGGAGACCCTGTTTGACAAATCCTGCCCGTGGCACAATTCCAGCTCATTCTGCAGAAAGCCTGGCCCTGGCAGGTGTTGATGGCAGCAAACAAATGTGGAATAAGTTGTGATAAAGAGAGTTCTCCTGGGAAGTGGAAAAAGCAGCGATAAATATCTTGGAACTGTTGGATCACAGGAAGAGTGAAGATGTGTTTGGGGACTGTCCTCCAATGCATCAAATGTTTCATCTGGGGGCCTGATGAAAGCCTAAGATTTCAGTTAAGTTTGTTTTCTTTTTTCTTTTCCGTATTTTCCTTTCCAAGGACAGACATTTGCCCATCCCAAGGAGTTACGATAAATTTTGTGTGATTTTGGGACCTTTGTTCTAAATGCTGATTTCAGGTCCCTTCTCAGCTGATCTGGGTTTGAACCTGTTGGTTCCATTTCCTCCTTATCTCTGGGTTTTCTGCTGCCAGGTCCCTTCCTGCTCAACCTTTTCTTCAGTGTCTGCTTCCAGCCACGATCTCAGTCCTGGGAAGGATGTGTTTGTAAATCCCCTTGGAATGGGGAACGTTCCTTGTGACATTTGTGGCCAGGGGTGCCCTGAGCATTCCCAGGGCTCTGTTTCAGGGCTGTGGCAGGGACAGCCCCAGGCTCTGGCCACGAGCAGAGAGTGCCTGGAGTGGCAGAGCTGGGGAATGTGGATCCAGGGCTGGGAATGCTGCTGCTCCCTCAGCTTCCTCTTTGGAGGCAGGGAAGGCAAAGCTGCAGCTCCTGCTTCGTTCTCCTGGCCTGCACACCCTTGGCATGTCCACGTGCAGCTGCAGAGGTGCTCTGTCACCCCAGTCTGCCAGGGCTCCCTCCAAGGGAAGCAGATGTGGGTGCAGATGTTCCTGGAAGGGACATTGAGGGGAGAGCAGCACGAGGCTGACACGTGGCAAAGGTTTTGGGGTGGTTTCTGTGCACACTGCTGCACCTCACAGGGCAGTCAGCATCATTAATCAGCATTTCAGTGCTGTGGGTCAGGGGAACAAGCAGGTTTTTAAACGAGTTTTAATTCTCCGTGTATTTCCCTCGCTGAACTTCAAATACTCTGGAAATGTGAAGTGTCTGTTTTACAGGGCAGTGTTCTGACCATTCACCTGCTCAGGAAGAGAAAGCCCAAGCATTTCCACAGCTACAGCCAGGCCTCAAACTTCTTAATCTTCCACTGGAGCCACAACCATCTTGTGTAGGGCCTGACTCCCTGCCAGCACTTCCCCCCTCCTCTTTCCAGGACGGTCTGAATTCCAGCCTCCTTTTATCCTCACATGCAATTTGCTTCCAAGCAGCTCCGTGACAGGAGCTGGCAGGGTGCTGGGGCTGTCACTGCCTTGCTCTGGCTGCTGTCAAAAAAAAGGGAATTTTCACCAAAAACCTCGTGGCAAATGTCACAGGAGCCACAGCCCAGCCCAGGTGGGGGCACTGGCAGGGAGGAAGGCAGGAGGGAGCTGGGTAATTAAAGATGGAAAAGCAGTCTTTGCTGCCTTTGCCGTGCAGCATAAAATAAGAGCGAGGCTGAGGGGTTGGCTCCTGGCGATCCGGCTGTGGCAGCATGAAAAATGAGGAGGAGTGCGATAAGAAACTAATAATTTATGTTCCCAGCACAGACTCACACCAGTGTGGAGGGAAATTCATGCCAATAACTCCTACTAACTCAGAAAGGCACGCAATCTTTTATTGCACAAATTATTAACGACCAGAAAATAAATGACTCTGTAATCAGATTGGTGCTGCCGGCGCTTCTCGCTTCTCCTTTTATTTGTGTGAATTGTGCAGCCAGTCCCCCCCTGGAGCTGAGGCAGTGGGAGCTGGCACTGGCCCAGTGCCCTGCCTGACAGCAGGGCAGATGAAACAAGGATGGAACAGGAATGTCCTGGAATCTCGCTGCCTATCTCAGATGGGTTTGCTCCATAAACATTTCTGGCCCCTTCAGCAGCAGCTCTGGAGGTGCTCAGGGCTCCCTGCTTTGGTGCAGAATGGCTGGAACAGTCAAAGAACAGCACAAATATCAGCTCCCAGTGCCTCCTCTGGGCCCTGTCCTTTTCCAGGCTCCTTTCTCCAAGTCCTTCCTTTGTCCTTGGGCTGCTGCTGTTGCATTCCATGTGCTCCTGCTCTGGATTTTCAGTGTTTGTGCTCGATATTCAGAAGTGCTGAGCACCTTCAGCAGTTACCAGATGTGCTGGAATTGGGGATCCTCAGGCCAGGGGGAATTTGGCCCTTGTACCTGCATGGGGAAAGGAGCACGAGGAGTTGCTTTATTTAGACAGAATCCACATGGGAACAAAGCCTGGAACACTTTCCTAGCAGCACACTGCAGCCTGTGATCTCTTTTGAGTTCAAATCTCTGTTAGGATGATGAGGAAAAGCAGCATTGATGAAGAATGAAACATCCTGAAGAGAAAAGCCCCGTTTGGCAGCCCCAGCCTGGGATGCTGTTTGGCTCCAGGGCTGGCTCTGGCTCCAGAGGTTTGTTCTGCTCCAGGTGGGTGACCTGGGGTTTGTTCTGTCCAGGTGACCTGGGGTTTGCTCTGTCCAGGTGGGTGACCTGGGGTTTGCTCTGTGCAGGTGACCTGAGGTTTGCTCTGTCCAGGTGACCTGGGGTTTGTTCTGTGCAGGTGACCTGAGGTTTGCTCTGTCCAGGTGACCTGAGGTTTGTTCTGTGCAGGTGACCTGAGGTTTGTTCTGTCCAGGTGACCTGTGCAATTCCAGGCACCTGGCTAAGGCTCCTCTCAGCCCCGTGTTCAAGGTTTGCAGGGTGATGCTTCTTCAATAAACAGGAACTTGAAGGCAGAGGGAGTTCTCTGGGTGGGATCAGGAGCTGCTGCCTTTACTCCCCGTATTTTTCAGCTGGAGGAGGAGACTTTTGAGAGGCTGAGACTTTTCCTCTCCTCTCCCCTCCCACTCCCCTGCCCTGTTTTGATTATGTGAACCATATGATAAGGAAGAAAAGTGTTCCTATTGTTAATTCAGCCCATTTGTTATCAGTGGCACCATCTCCCTGATGGCTTCATCTGCACGGGAGGAGGGGGAGAGCTGCTCTCCCTGCTCTGGGTTTATGGTGAGGGGGTGTTGGGGAGGCTGCAATAATGAATAATGTGCAGATTGTTCCCAGGCCTGGGAGTGTTTTATTAAGGCAGGTTTTCTTAGACTGAATGCCCAATCACCACAGAACCATGAAACTCAAATTGCCTCACAGCTCTCTCATGAACATAGTTTTAATCTCATTGACCTGTCGTTATGCTACAACACATAAATCCAGATTTGGAGATCTTATGTCCAATCATAAATTGGGCTGGCAGACTTCCGATCAACAGAATAAAACTGTCTCCTGTGAGGGGGGTTTTTATTCATCAGTGCTGTTCCAGGAGACGGGCTGGGGGTGCAGTCAGCTTTTCTTAATAAACTATTCCTTTAAAAAATGGAGGGAAATAAGAAACTCATGATGAAATTCACAGAGAAAAAAAAAATAAGTGATGTTTAAATAACATTAACATTAGACATAAAGGCAGAATGTGGAAAGCTGTGGGTTAAGGGATGTTAACTCCTGCTAACATCACAGAGAATGGAGGGGAGAGGAGCAGAGGCTGTGCAGTGCCAGGCAGGCAGACAGCTTTGGCATAACTCTGGTTTTTTTGGGGGCAGAGATGTGCCAGGGTCAGAGAATTCCTTCCTCTTCCCTTGTGTCTTTTTGTTCTTTTACTTATGTGAATAACCCAGAGGAAATCTGATTTCTCCCTCCTTGTTCTGCAGTGTTTTATCTGCATTCAGCAGTGAATGTGGATTTGATGGTTCAGTGGGAATCTGGATGTGAAGGGAGGCTTTGCTGTGCTGGTATCAGCTGTGGGTGCCCCTGCAGAAGATGGGAGTTTAGAGCCCCTAAATGCTGCTCAGGATGTTCAGCAGGGCCCCTGTGGGTGCTGGCATTGCACAGGGACAGTTCCTGTTGTCCCCAGTAGAGATGTGACATCCGAAATGCTGAGATGGGCCCCCTCTGTCTGCTCTGCATGGCTTCACCTGGGGCACACTGCTGCTGAAATCCCTCCCTAAAGACAAAGAACAGCTCGGATTCTGTATTCTCAAACTGTGGAGAGCTCTTCCCAACCTTTCTGTGCTGGAAGAGGTTTGTTTCAGGAATATCCCAGGCTGTTCAGGGCCCACAGAGAGCATCTCTAAAACCCCCAGAGTTATTTCCTGAACAGCTCAGGCAGCTGTGCCTCGCTTGTTCTGCACTCTGGGCAGGGGGGAGATCCCTCTGCTCGTGCCCTGGGTGTCCTCCTGCTCTCAGACAGGCCCAGCAAAGCCTGGCTTTGGGCAGAGGAGCAGCTCCAGCCCAGTGAGCACAGGTGGCCCTGGCTGGGCTCTGCTCGTGCCTCGTACCTGGGACAGCTCAGCAGCAGCCACAGGAGAAGATGAAGCACTCTGGACCCCTTCCCCTGGGGTTTGCTGTCCTCACAGCCATTTTTTTGAAGGCCTCTGTCTCCCCAGAGCTGGGATGGATGGACCCCTAAACCACACAGCCAATTACTGAGCAGAATTTATTGGGCTTTATCCCGGAGCACGTTCCGTGCTGGGGGTGGGGGTGGAAGGAAACCCATGGCAACTGGAAATGTGAGTGTGAGGATTAGAAGCCCCCATAAATATACCTGACTTTGCCATCTCTTTTAATTAAATGCAAGCCATGAAACACGGGCAGGCAGTGCCTTGGTGACAGGGTGCAGCAGAGCTCAGAGACAGCAGCAGGGGCCAGCAGGGACTGCCAGCCTGGCCTGGGGCTCAGAGCAGAGCCAGGAGGGTTAAAGGGGCTGATTTAGAGCAGGCCCTCCCCAGCCAGGCACAGGGAACCCTGCACTCAGTTATTAATGTTCCCTGTTTTATCTTCTCATCTTCACAGCTTTAATTGAGAATTATCCAGCACGCTGCACTTCTCTGCTGTGTTTCCTTCTCCCAGCCCAGGGAGGTGGTAAAAGAGAAACTGCTGATGCTAACAAGGAAAAGGGGGGGCTAGGAAGGGTCTGTCCCCTCTGAGCTTTGCCTCAGGGCTCTCCAGCTCTGATTTGTGACACTCTTTGGGCTTTTTGCTGTGATTCGCCCCTCCTGCCCCCAGAATGACGGGCCAGAATTGGGCTGCTGTGAGCAGCAGTGCTCAGCTTCCCTCCAGGGCTCGTGTCTGGGACGAGGCACTGTGTTCATTCAGCCCTCCTGTAAAGAGCTTCCCCCTTTTTCCCCTTCCTGGCATTCAGGCATTTTCCCTTTCCCAGCTCAGTTTCTCCCCCTGTGCTCCCCCTGGACTCCTGTGTGCAGGAAATAAAGCCTGTGGTTCAGCACTATCCATCCAATATCTTCTGACTGCCTTTAATCATAGCATTTTCCATTTAATTGGGAAGGCAGGCACACTTTGCATATTAATACAGCCCAGCCTGCACCTCCTGAGCGCTGCAGCCGTGGCTGGGACGTGTTTCTGTGTTTCACCAGGGCTGGGATGTGTTTCT
>VWZS01008568.1:49276-60636 GCA_013397075.1 Rhabdornis inornatus
TGATCTGAGTGTGACAGGGATGATCTGAGTGTGGCTGGGATGATCTGAGTGTGACAGGGATGATCTGGGTGTGACAGGGCTGATCTGAGTATGGCAGGGCTGATCGGAGTGTGACAGGGCTGATCGGAGTGTGACAGGGATGATCTGGGTGTGACAGGGCTGATCGGAGTGTGACAGGGCTGATTCAGAGTGTGACAGGGCTGATCGGAGTGTGACAGGGGTGTTCCTGGCCCGGCTGTGCCTCGTCCCTGTTCCCCGCTCGGCACCGGCCCGCGCTCCTCCCGCTGTCCCGGGGCATTCCCGGAGCATTCCCGGAGCATTCCCGGAGCATTCCCGGCGCACTCGCTGCTCGGAAAGGGACAGGCAGCAGGGAAAAGGCTTTTCTGCACTGTGATGTTCAAGAGCTCCGCAGCTAGGTTAGGGGAAAGGGAGTTCGATGTGTCTCTGATCGGGTTTGGTTCGGTGGTGCTGGAGACAGCGTTCCAGCCGAGCGTCCCAGAGCGGATCCCTGACTCCCGACACGAGCCCAGCCCTTCCTTATCACGGGCTCTGTCAAGCAGCGGGGAAATGTAAATGCACCTGGAGAGAGCGCAGCCGTGCCCTGGCAAGGCTGGCAGAGCCTGCACTCCGTGGGCACACACACAAACACAGAGACAAACACACACGAACACACACAGAGACACAAACACAGACACAAACACACACAAACACACACAGAGACACAAACACAGAGACAAACACACACAAACACACACAAACACACACGAACACACACACATGAACACACAGACACACAATCACACAGACACACAAACACACACACAGAGACACAAACACACACAAAAACACACAACACACAGACACACACACACACACAAACACACAAACACACAAACACACACACACACACACACACACACACACACACACACAAACACAAACACACACAAACACACACTCATTCCCACTCCTGGCTCTGGAGGTTGCACTGCAGAACTGTGGGGCTGTAGCTCTCTTCAGCTCTTGCCCGTACCTGAGATCAGACGGTGCAAGTGAGGCACTCGTTGGCCGGGACAGCCTTTGGGCAGCTCTGGGCTCTGTGCTTGCCTGCTTGGGCTGCAGCAGTGCCCAGCCTGGGCTGGCCAGTGGGGTCAGAGCCGTGGCATCCTGCCAGCCACACTGGTCCTGCTGAAAAACGGCTCAAAATCCACAGGGCAGCACTGTTAGACGATTTACATTTATCACATTTTTGTTGAGTCACCCTATGCAAAGTTGGATTTTTAGATAAAACTGAATGCAATCCCCAGGCTGACCTTATCTGCTGCCACCGGCTGTGTTGTGTTCCTAGGATACCTCTAATCCCAGGATTTCCTCGTGCTTTCCAGACGTTCATTAACATTTCAGCCTTATTTCAGCTTGCCTGGTTCCTTGCATGCAAATTCCTCGTGAGCCAAATGAGTTGGGCTCCCTTGGCAGTAGCCAGTGTGACCATGGTCCTCCCATGGATTTTGTCCCTGGGATTGGGACACGAGCCCGCTCCAGGTGTTGGGACAGAAACCCCAGGACATCAGGGCAGGGCTTGATTTGTTGGCTGATTTGTCACAGGGAAATTCCCCCATTTGTGGGGCATTTTCATGGCATGGGGGGGTGGGGGGAATGCTTCTGTTTGTGGTGGGGATTCCAGGCTAAGGTTCCCTTTCTGCACCTTCTGGCCTGGTCTGTGCCTTGGATGGAGGAGAGCTGCTCTCCCTGGAAAGCACAGGCACTGAACCCTGGTCCTCTGAGACAACTCCAGGGTCCCCACAAGTGGCACACAGGCCACCCCCATTTCTTCTGCAAGGACAAGCAACCATAATTCAGCCTCGCTCCTGACAGCTGATCCCACTGATTGTTAAGGTGCCTTTCAGACTTGGAACTCCTGTGCTGCTTGCAGGGTGTTACCCAGGTGAAAAAGAGTGGGAGCAGCTCTCCCATCCTGATCAGAGCTCCTTGGACACAAGGGAGAACTGGCAGCAGTGGAAATATTATTTAGTTATAGTTTAGCTGTATATTGTTTTTTTAGTTCTCTCTTGGTGTCCCCTGATTGTCTCCATGTCCAGGCTCCCCAGAGTTCCTGATCTCTCTTGGTTCCCCACTCCCAAGCAGTGAAGCCATGCCCCCAAAAGCTCAGGGGTCACTCTGGGGCTGTGTCAGGGCAGCTCAGGAGAGACAGGTGAGGACAGGCAGGTGAGGAGAGACCCGAGGAGGGGACTGGGGCTCTGCACATGCAGAGGGGAGATGGGAAATGCCAACGAGGGAGAGATGCTCAGCAGCACTCGGGGCTGCTAATTATCCCACGCTCCTGCTTATCCTCAGGAGAGCCGGGGAACTCTCCCTTTGATCCTCCTGCATTTCATCTCCTAATTGGATGGGGGCTCCAGAGGCTGCTGAGGCTTTTTGGGAGCTGAGGGAAGGAGGTGTCTTGGATCAAGGGACAATCCCAGGGGTATTTCCAGTGCTCTGCCAAAGGAATGCCTGGGACACCACTCACCTTCCTGTCCCTGTTGAGGTACTGCTAAGATTTATTCGTGTTGCCTCTTGTGTTGTCTCTTCTTTGTCACACACATCCTTATGGTTTCCCTTTTTAACTCCAATTTCATGGGGAACGGAGCTGAATGTTTATTTCCTCCTGCTTTGAAGAGGCTGGAATTGGATTATGTTTGTGTCTCATTGCTGCAGTCCTGTATGACCATTCCAATAAATAGATTTACTGATCCAGGTGCATTTCGTGGTAGCTACTGCAGCAGCAAGTCTGAAGAACAAGCTCCAAGAACATCCATGGGAAGGGAATTTAGAATCCTGAAGGCTGATGGCTCCAGAGGGAAGGAGGGGGTGTGTTCACCCAGGAATGTGACAGGGAGGAGCCTGTGCCCCACCATCCTCAGGAGGTACAACAAGAGCAGAGTGCCTTTGTCCCCTCTAAAATGCTGTGTTTCCTCCTGAGATAAAGGTTAAAATCCTTCCCAAAGGAATCCCAAACCCAGTGTCTCAGGAAGTGCTGATATCCCAACCCTCCACCCTGGGCCAAACACTGGAATTTCAGCTCAGGGCTGGTGGGATGGTCTCAAACTGGTTCCCAGTGCAGGCTCTGTGAGTGCCCCACACTCCTGGACTTGCTGGGTGTGAGCTCTGCTCCACACAGAGCAGGAATTTCAGATATGTGTGGCTGAAAGCTCAGCAGACACATTGCTGTGCTGATCTCCATCACCAAGGACAGATTCTCTGCTGTTAGTGAACAGCAACAATTTCTGTGGTGAAATTCAGGACTGGTTTTATGGGGGTTTTTTGGAAGAAAGGAGGAGAAAGAATGGGAGGCTCAGCCCAGAATAATGTGGATACAACATCCCTAAGCAAATCCATCTTCCTGGGTTTGTACCTGAACTTCTCAAAGCTGACACTAAAAGGGTCACATTAATTACATAAAGAGACAAATATTCGGCATAATTTGCATTATTGCATTTGAAACTCCAAATCTGATTAATATGATGTATAAAATGACATGGGTGCACATGGCCAGTGTGTGTGTGTGCAAACACATCTCTAACAAACACAATGCATTTGTGCTGCTCTCAAGGTTAATCCAGACTGGGACTTGATTTCCATTTTCACTCAGCAAGAGCTGATCCAGTCCTTGGAGTTCTAGCAGAAATACTGAAGGGATTGGAGCACCAGGCATTCTTGCAGTCAAATCCAGAGAATTCCCTGAGTTATGCAGGGGCTGCTCCCTTGGGTATCAGCAGGAGGCAGGGGGAGAATCCTGTACTCAATAATTCATGGATCCATAAAGATTCTTTTTGAGCAAGCAGTAATTCTTTGGAAATTAAGGCTAATTAAAAGCAATACCATCCTTACAAATGCACTCAGTTACTTGGTTAGGACAATTTTATATTTGCTTCCTGTGCTGCTCCCATGTGCACCCCAATCAGTGTTTGGCTGTAGTTGTGAGTGGAGACCATACAGAGAGACAGACTCCTGAAAAACTGGGCTGTGATAGACTCGAGGGTCTCCTGGATATTTACAGTGCTTCAGGCTTTTTTATTCTGGGGTCAATGCAGCTTTAACCCCTGAGCAGAACTTTATGGCTGATGGGTGCAGAGCAGGGTGAGAAGTGGCTGCTGCTTGCTGGACTTTAAAGGGACCACAGGAACTTTAAAAGATCTCTTTCCTCTGCTCCTCATCCTCAGTGATTGGCCCCACCTTCCTCCCCAGCCTTTCCCAGGTAATGAGGAAGGAAATGTGTGTTGGAACTCGTGTCTGGAAACAGCAGTTTGGGCTAAAGGAAGATGTGTGAGAAACAAAATCCTTCTCTGCTGCAGTAAACAAAACGGTGATTTGTATTTGCCAGAGAGTTTAGATAATAATTTTAGGCATCAGCATTAAAATGACTCGTAAACAGCTTGCTCTGACATTTCTGCCTCTGTCACGTGTGCTGTGTTACTGCTCACAATTCCCTGGTTTTGCTCAGCGATTGAGTTCTTGAGCTTGAGAGGAACAGAGCTCTGGAAATCCACAGAAGGGGATGGAAATGCCCCAGGATTTCACAGAGATGTTTGTTCCCAGGCTGCTGAGTGAAGCACCTGAGTCTGGAGTCCCCAGGTGCTGCTGCAGCCCCACAGTGAAGCAAAGCAGGCAGAGGTTGGAATTCCTGACTCCAGACTTAGAAAAGATCCCATTTGGAAATCTGACAACAAATCAAACTGAGCGGTAAGCAGCTGCAGCAGCAGCTTCTCTGTCCACACTGCTTTGCCTGTGCAGAGCAGGGAAGCTGCTCCTCTTCTGAGAAACTCAAATCACCATGACAAGATCCAAATATGCAAACGCCTATTTACACGTTTTTTGAAATTCCCTGTGTTTTGTTTTGGTTTTCTCTTCCTTATCTCTTATCTAAGTTTCTGTTTGATTAAAGCCCTCTGTTGCAGCGTAGTCATGGCAGCAGGTTTATACCAAGTCTGTTTTTATGGGATTGTAGGATTTAAAAGAAAACTGAACCAAACAAAACTGAGCCCTCGTGTGGTCCTGACCCGGGACCTCAGAGTGGCAGGGCTGAGCGAGGACTGAGCACAAAATTCCTGGTGTGTGTTTGTGAGTTCACTGCTCATTCCTGGGAATGTTTGTGGGGATGTTTTTGTGTGCTTTGTTCAGATATAACCAATGTGTAGAAGGGACCGTGTTCTGCTCACTGTGATGCTGGAGTTGCCTTCCTGAACTCATAAAATCCATGAAATAACTGCAGGGAAAGCCCAGCACCAGGACCTGCAGTGAGGATTCCCTACAGAAACACAGGTCTGTGCTGGGGAGCTCCTGTGGGATGTCCCCTCAGACATCCAGTGGGAATTCAGCCACGTTTGCTTCTGGCACAGGGACACATCCAGCTCCTCCCTGCTCTGACAAAACTTGCTCAGCTAAATTCCTGGAGGGATTTGCACCCTTCTGAGGTGGAGAGGTGCTGGCTGCTAATCTCAGGGCAGTGACTCCACTGCAGCAGTTTCTAGAAAGGAGGAGAATCAGAGCAACACGAAAGCTCTGTGCAGAGACACTCAGCGCCTTAAAGACTTCAGGAGATGTTGGCTCTAATTAATGTGTTGGGAGCTGGGAGCCAGCTCAGGGAGCACTTCAGCACCTCCTCAATTGGTCAAGACAGGTTCTACTGAGTCCTTAATTTGCTCTTCCTAGTGTGTATTAAAAGCAGTCACACCTTGATTACACCACGCTCCTCTGGCACATCCCTTCCCAAGGATTCCTGGAAAAGGCTCATCTGTCTCACCCAAAAAAGCTGCTCTGTGCACTCATGTTTGTGTTCACCTGTGAATTACAGGAGTCACCCATGGCTGATTTTTCATGGCCCTGTTTGATGCCAGGAGGGCACTCCCCATGTTATCTGCTTTTCAATGGTCACTGATTTCTCCTGGTTGTAGCCTGGCCGTAGATTCCAGCCAGACACACATTCCTGGACAGGCACTTCTTCCGTGTGTCCATTTTTTGTTGGCTGTAGGAGGGAAGGCAGGCAGGAAGTGGTGTTGGGACACAGCCAGGCTTAATGAATCCAGTGTGAGCATCAGTTCAGCTCCTCCTGATGCACTGAGGTTTTCTTAGCAGTGGGCAGAGAGGAATAAAGGTTTCAGGAAAAAGAGGAATCTGGTGGATGCCAAAAAACGCTGATATCTCCTACACCAGTTACAAATTAGCAATAAACAACCTCTAAGGAGAGAGGAACAGACAAGGGAGAAAGATGCATTTTTAATTGCAGTGTGCACAAAGAATGGTTAATGCAGAGGGGAGGACAGGGAGCTGCCCAGTGGCTGGAGCTGCAAAGGAGGCAGCTCTTGCCTTAGGAAAGGGCCACAGGAATGTTATTCCTTTGATACTAAAGGTTTATTCCATTGGTGATTTCTGTCAGGGATTTTTTTGCACCATGGAGGCATCACTTGAGTGTAATTGAACTTGTTTTCCAAAATCTTTGCAGATGAGGGCAACCTCTTGCTGTGCTATGGGGACTGGACACTGAAGAGGGAAGTCACTAAAAATTTGTCATTGGTTTTAATGGGAATAGATTTGTGTCCTTATCATTTAGGAGAAAGGAGCAGCTGGTTTAGAATTGGAGTCCTTGCCTCCCAAATAAAAGTTCCTTCACTCCTTCCCAACAGACATTGAATTCCTCCAGGATTTTTGAGTCCTGCTCCACCCAGACTGGTTCTAGAGCTGTACAGGGTGCTGGCAGGGGAGGCGATTTGGGAGAGGCATTTTGTGAACATGGTTGGGTAAGGAGAGAATTTCTCAAACCACTTGTCCCAGGCTGATCTGGGGGCAGCCAGAACACCTTCATGAGGGATGTGGGCTCGCAGTTTCCAGCTCTGGCTGCTGTGTGAGCCCCACAGCACCACAACACCTTCCCACAAAAGCAGGGAAAGCTCCGAGTTCCAGCTGCTCCATTTCCACCCCAACAAAAGGCAGGGCTCTGTAGCAGTGGGATTAAAAGGGGAACAGCCCAGCAGTTCCTGGGAAAGCATTTTTCCAGAGGCAAAGCCCTTCCCAGTGTCCTCCTTCCCAGCCTCCCTCCCCTGAACATCCACCTGTGCCCTCCCTGGGTGCTGGGCTGTCAGAACATCTCTGCTAATGAAGCAGTCTGGCCTGAGGCTGCTCTTCCTGCAGTCGCCAGCCCTGAGCCTGACTCTGGCTGCTCACACGGAGCACCGAGGAGGACAGGACAAAAGCTTGGAATCCCGGCTGTGCCACAGCCCTGGTGTCCCCGAGACTCTGGGAGAGGCTGAGGGATGGCTCTGGTGGCTCGGGAGGGGCTGGTGTGGCTCTCTGGTCTCCTCCCCTGTCCTTTGGTAGGGAGAGGATTGGTTTCTGGATGGAATCTGTGCTGGATTGGTTTGTGGATGGATCCAGGAGCTCTGGATGGGATCTGTGCTGGATCCTGCAGGGACAGGAGTGGAATCTGTGCTGGATTGGTTTGTGGATGGATCCAGGAGCTCTGGATGGGATCTGTGCTGGATCCTGCAGGGACAGGAGCTCTGGGTGGGATCTGTGCTGGATCCTGCAGGGACAGGAGCTGGATCCTGCACAGACAGGAGCTCTGGGTGGGATCTGTGCTGGATCCTGTACAGACAGGAGCTCTGGATGGGATCTGTGCTGGATCCTGCAGGGACAGGAGCTCTGGGTGGGATCTGTGCTGGATCCTGCACAGACAGGAGCTCTGGATCCCTTTCTGGGCTCAGGTTGCTCATCTGACAGGTAGCTGGGTTTCTCTCTCCTCCCAGCCTCAACCTGAATTTCCTGTATCTGCAATGAGGGCCTGCATCTGCAATGAGGTTTTAAAACAGCTCAAAGGATCTTTGATCTCAGTTAGAACCTAACTTAGTTAGAGGTTTACTGAAACACATGTAAATAAATTACATTTAGGAAGTTTTCCCTTCTTTGATTGGTTGAATAGTGGAGGGATATCCAGGATAAGTAATTTGTCCCTGAAACTGGTGATAGGATGTGGAGGAAAATCTTTCTCTCTTAAGTTTAAGAGCTGTGCTTGAAGCATTATCTCCACTTAGAAAACACTTTCTGGCTCAGGTAACTCTTCGTGGTTGTTGACACATTTGACCTGAGAGAAAGGTTTTGTTTCAATCCAAGGTGATGTATCCCAGAGGTGGGGAACTGAATGTTGAAAAATGATCACTATTTACTGCGTTTGCTGTGCTAGTGCCTCTGTAAGCAAATTAAGAATCATGCTTTCACTTTGCCAGCGCCCTGGAAACACAACAAAAATCCACAGAGATCCCTCCCCCAGACTGGGAAAGCTGCTCCAATTGCTCCTGTGCAGCTTGCAGGGCGTACCTGGCTCCCCTCTAACCACATGTGCATGGATTTGCGTGGTGCTCTCTGATCTGCTCTCCAGTGGTGAATCTGTTTACACTAATCCCAAAAGCTCTGCTATTAAAGAGGCTGGAGCTGAACAACTCCAGGCTCTGCTGCTGAGCTCAGCCAGCCAGGCAGAGCTCTTGTTCTTCACTACAGGCAGGACTCGTCAGTGACTCCAGGGCTTGCTGGGATCAGTCTCAATCTGTGCCTCTTGCACCCCCGAACCTCCCTGAGTTCTGCCAGGACATCTTCCCTGTGTCAGGAAGGTTCCTGCAGGATCCACTCCTGTCCTGCTCTCCTGTGACCTCTCCTGGAGGAAACACGGAGCCTTCCCTTTGGAGAAAGCTGTGGCCAAGCTGTCCCTGCACTTGGAGGTGGAGCTGCCATTAGGAACGGAGGTGGAAGAGAAATAACCCCGATGGATGTCAAAGAAGGAAGCTTTGAGGAAAAGAAATCCCCACTCCCTCATAAAAAGTGAAAAGAAATCAGGCCCAGGAAGCCAAGTTCCAAAGAGGGAGTGAAGGGAAGTCTGAAGAAGATCCCGAGGCTCTCAAGAGCCCAGTGCAGTTGGATGTGTCAGGAGTGAAAGTTTCTGGGAGATGAGTGACCCCTCTCACCACACAGCCCCTCACCTGCCCTCCATCCAGAATCCTCTGACTGCCACAGAAATGTCTGTGTCTCCCACAGCCTCTTCCAAGCATTTTCCTTGGATCATTAGGTGATAATAGAAAGTGATTTTTCCCCTGTCATCTTGAGCAATCAGAAGCATTAAGAATAAGAGCCTAAGCCTGAAAGCCTAAATGAGAGGCTTTGATGGGTCTGTGGATCTGCCTCCTTCATTAGAGCCAGGAGCAAAGATGGATCCCAGAGCTGGGGTTCCTTGAGAAGAAAATGGCAAGGAACAAGGATCGTGGTCAGGTAGCATCAGGAGAAAACAGAGAAGTGGCAGAGGCAGTCATTGCTCAGAAATGACCCTGCCAGCTCTGCCAGTGGCTGCTGTCACACAGCAAAGCCACTTCTCACTGTCTGGAAGGCAAGGCCGATCTGCCCACACCTCACCCTGCAAGAAGGCAAGTCAGGAGACACAGCTTGGGACAAAGCTGGGAACTTTGTGCTGTTCTGGGAGCTCTGAGGCAGAGCTCCCACAGAAACCTCACTGTTCCTCCACCTGGTAAAGACTCGTGGGCCACATTTCTTGTCCTGTGTTTAGGGGGATAATTTATTTTTGTTTCCCTCCGCGGTAGGATTCTTCCTGCCCAGTCGATCCCACTTTAGCATCCAAAGGCAGGGAACTCCATCTTGTTGAGGTGACACATCCCTGAAACCACACAACTTCATTTTGGGCTGCCCTGTCCTCTTAGGGCAGTTCCACATGGACCTCGTGTCTGCCACAGCTTGTGATGGAAAACAAATTCACTCTGTGTGTCCTAAGCCTTGCTCCATCCATCCATCATCTATCCCTTATCCATCCATCCATCATCTATCCCTTCTCCATCCATCCCTTATCCATCCATCCATCCATCCATCCATCCATCCATCCATCCATCCATCCATCCATCATCCATCCATCCATCCATCCATCCCCACAAGGAAAAGGGAAGCCTGGAGCCAGCTCCCAGCCTCCAGGGACAGCGAGCATCCTGCACGGGGGTGCAGAGGGGTGGGCAAGAGCGGGGCTGGGCCGTGTCCCCGCGGGGCCGGGGCAGTCCCGGGTGGCCCCGGGTCCCTCCCGGGTCCCTCCCGGGCTGGCAGCAGCCGGCGCTGGCCCCGCCGTCCGTCGCTCACCCCCTCGCCGCCGCCGGCGCGGCGCTTCCCAGCGCCTCCGCTGTTTAAATGGGCCAAGTTAGAGCAGCGGCGGCGGCGGCGGCGGCGGCGGCGGAGGAGGGAAATCTTGTTTGGTCGGAGTCTCCGAACTGTGCGGTGACTTCTGAGCACCGATCAATCCGTGCCTGTCCCGGCCCGGGGGGCCCAGCCCAGCCCGGCGCGGCGCTCGGGGGCAGCGGCGTGGGCGAGCGCAGAGCTGGCGGGGATGGCACTGTAGATGTCCGTGTGTCTGTGCGTGTGTAGATGCGTTTGTATTTATAGATAGAGATATTTATACACAGAGGGATAAAAGCAGCGTAACACCGCGCTTCTTAAAATTTCCCGCAGGAGTGGGGATTAAAACCCAACTGGCGGGGATCATAAAGGCTTCGGTGGGAGCGGGGCGAGTCTGCAGCGCGCAGGTGAAGGTGGGCGGCCCCGGGGAAAGTTCGCCGCCGCCGCCCGGGTGTCTGGAGCCCCGCGGGCAGAGCCGGCACCGGCCGGGGCTCCGTCCTCCCGGCGGGCGCCGGCGGGGCGGGGGGGGGTCGCGGAGCGGCGGCGGGGGCGCAGCGGTTAATTTTAATTATTGCATATAAATAAATAAACCAGGTGTCAGTTTAAAGGAAGCGGGGGGGGGGAGGGCAGGGTNCTGCTGCTGCTGCTGGCGCATTTCATCCAAACTCCAGCCGGAGCGAGGGCAAGTTGAAGCGGAGACATTGGAGCCGCTGTGCTTTGGAGAGACGAGGGCGCACGGGGAGCGCGGCGGCACCATGCCTGCTATCANCTTAAACCAAAATAATGTCTACGGCAGCAGAGACCTCTCCGAGATGTCAGGTATTAGTCCGGAGGGGCAGATCTGCGCGCCACACAGCAGCTCCCGGGTCTACGGTGCATTAGGCTCTCCGTGGGAGAGGGATCCCAGACAGCTCTGCTGGGGAGCCAGCCCAGGAGATTTGTTAGCGGGCTGCTCCGGGGGATACCAGCCACCTCCGGCACCCGAGCGCCAAAGGTGCTTGTGCTGCTGCTGCTGCTGCTGCTGGCGCATTTCATCCAAACTCCAGCCGGAGCGAGGGCAAGTTGAAGCGGAGACATTGGAGCCGCTGTGCTTTGGAGAGACGAGGGCGCACGGGGAGCGCGGCGGCACCATGCCTGCTATCAAGAAG
>VWZS01008568.1:65405-79531 GCA_013397075.1 Rhabdornis inornatus
ATCCATCTGTGAATCCATGGATCCATCCATCCATCCATGGATCCATCCATCCATCCATGGATCCATCCATCTGTGGATCCATCCGTGGATCCATCCATCCGTGGATCCATGCATCCATCTGTCCATCCTTCATCTATTCTTCATCCCTTCATCCATCCGTCCATCCTTCCTTCATCCATCCATCCATGAATCTGTCCATGGATCCATCTGTCCTTCATCCCTTCATCCATCCATCCATCCTTCATCTATCCTTCATCCATCCATGGGTCCATCCCTCCTTCATTCATCCCTTCATCCATCCCTCCATCCATCTTTCCATCCATCCCTCATCTGTCCATCCATCATCCCTCCCTCCCTCCCCTGTGTGCTGGGATTTGGGAAGGGCTGGGTGTCCTTGCCAGGGCCGGGCTGCAGGCACAGCCGTGGGCAGGCAGGGTCTGTCCCTGGGCTTTGTGCCCTCGCAGAGGTTTTTGTCACCTGGACAGGAGAATGGCACAGGTCCCTTCAGTTTTGGGGAGGCACAAGATGCCAAACCTTGCCAGGGTGAGCTGCCAGATGTGAACAGGGCTCTCCCCCCACATCTGTACTTGTCAGTTTTGGGCAGGCACAGTTCTTGTGTGGAGCTCTGGGTGGATTCCAGTCTGTTCTGGTGAAACCCGTTCCCTCCAGGGCTCCCTCTGCCCCATGGAGCTTCGCTCTGCCCCATGAACTTCCCTCTGCTCAACCCCCCCTGTGCATTCTGTCCCATCTCTGCTTCCAGCCACAGCCAGGGCTGCTCTGGGAAGGGGAATGGGCTTCTGCAGCCAGAGGGAGGGGAGAGCAGCTCTGGAATGCTGATGGATGAACAAAAACACCTCAGGTTGGTGAAGCCCAGCATCACACGTCCAGGAGAACAGTGGAAGGGCAGACCTTGATAAGGGTGATTGTTTCCCTTATCAGACAGAGTGTGACCCTTGCTGTGTTTTCCATTCTCACAGTGCTGCCTCTGAAAGGGACTTAGGGCTGGAGATTGGCTGCTCCTCATCCTCTTTTCCCATCCTTTCTTGGCCAGGTGTGTTTGAAAGGTGGCCCTTATGGGGTTCAGGGTTTGGGGCACAGGTAGAGAAGGAAAGACCCCTTTCCCCAAAGCTGTTGTTGACATGATCACATTCAAACAAAACAAAACGAGCAATAAATGATGTTTGGGTTTTACCCCATGTCCATCACACGCAGAGACACAGGGTGGGTGTGCAGGGCTGGGGCACTGACAGTGGGAATTCATTTGCTTGCTGGGGCCGTGTTTTGCTCTTGGTTTGATTTATATCTGATTCCTTTTATTTGCTGCTTTTTGCTTTTCGTCATCGTGGTTGTTTTCCTCTGCTGCCCTGAGGTTCAGGCGTCAGTCCAAGGCTTTGTCAGGGATGGGAAGAGGAACTGTCTGCTGCTGACTTCAAAAATGCCAGTAATGAGCAAAATCTGTTGTTCAGCCCTGAGGCTCCTGAGCCTTCTCCTGGTGCCAGTTTTGGGTGCAGGGGTGGAAGGCAGCTCCGTGTCACCCCAAAGAGTGGCTTTGTGTCACTCATGGTGACTCTGGCTGCATCTCCCTTCTGTCCTTCCCTGGTGTTCCCCTCCTGGCTGCTCCACAGTTCCCTTGGAGAGCCAGGAGCACCTGGGCAAGCAGGAGAGGTCCCTGGGCTACTGAGTGTGGTGGGATCCAAACTCAGAGGCTTTGCCCAAAAGAGGAATCTCCCACACCAGGCACGAGTCTTCCAGGAGAACTTTCCCATGGTAAGAGGGCTTTGCCTGCTGGAGAATTTTCCTTGGCTGCTTGCAGAAGAAGCAGGATTAATTCTGAAATGTCACTATTAATAAATTAGATTTAGGTTCCTTTCTGAGCTGCTGTGGGCTCAGGGATGGGAGCTGGGGAATGCTGGGGTTTGTGTGCAGGGGACTGTTTTCATAACTTTGCCTTTGTGTCCCTCTGGGCTGCCTCATGAATGTGGAAAAAGCCCCTCTGTAAAGCAGACTTATAAACCTCCAAATCCCCCCAAGGTCTTTGGCACAGTCTGTTGATTTTTATTTGTGGTTTCATGCTGATTTGGCTTGTTGCTTTTAATCCAGCACATTTTAGTTCAGGTTAGTGTTTGCTGGAGGTTTTGTAGATGGGCTTTTAAAAATTTTTTTGTTTGTTTGTTTGTGGGTTTTTTTTGGGTTCTGTTTTGTTTTTTTAAAGAACTTGGCCCAGGTGGATTTTAACCTGTGTTGCACTGCAGACTTGGAAGTTCAGTTTGAATTCTTAACAGAAGTTGATTCAAACTCTGCCAGGTTCCAGCTTTATGGAGGAGCTGGAGATAAGGTGAACCGTGCTCTGAGATGGGGTGAGAAGCTCCCAGAGCCCATCCAGGGATGCTGGATTTGGGAGCAGCTCGCAGGGCAGTGGGAACCTCTGTGCTGCTGCTGTCACACAGAGTCCCTAAAACCCCGTGCCTTGGGGTCAGAGAGTGCTTCCAAAAGGGGATTTTCAGGGGCAAACAGCTGGAAATGGGAATTCCATGGCTGGGAGAGGAGCTCTGGAATGCTCTGAGTGTTTGGAGTTCTTGCTGATGGTCCAAACTCTGCTCCTGGGCTGCAGCTGCCGCTGTCAGGGGCTGGAGGGTGGTGCTGCCCCAAGAAAAGGAGCAGTTATTGTTCTGTGCAGAGGCAAAACAAACCCAGATCAATGGCACTGAGAGTGCCAGCACAATGCTGAAGGATTTAATTTTGTGGATTATTAAATACCCTCTGGAAAGGAAAATATTAATTGGATTGCAGGCTTGTGAGTGAACAGCGGAGATGTAGAAGCAGCTGTGGCTTAGGAAAATAATTTTATCTTACAGGGGGCTTGAAGGAGCTCCAGGGGGCAAGGTTTGCTCTTGTGCAGGAGCTGGGGTGAAGATTTTTAAATTTCTGCTCTTGCAGGGAGCAGTGAGGAGACAGTGGGGGTGAAAGGTGTGGTGTGATGGAAGGGCAGAGCAGGATCCGTGTGTGGGGTCAGTGCTCCTGGAAACCTGCCTGGAAAGAGGGAGAGAAAATCTGTGCTGGGCTTGGTTTGTGGGGTTTCTGTGTGGAGGGAGAGCAGATCTTCTCCTGGGATTGCTCTGAGAGGGGATCCCTGACCCCACGACCAGCATGGGGCTGATTCCCTGGAATGTGCTGTAGGAAAAGGCAGTTTCTGAGCCCTCAGCCCCTCTGGGGGCAAGCCTGACCCTGGAAATGGGAATCTGCTGCCTGCTGCTGGAATTCTGCTGCTCTGAGGAAGAGAAAGTGAGGCCTGTGAAGAGAGACAGACAAATAAATGCAGAGAAGCAGGGCCAGCAGCATCATCTCGTTAGTGCTGTGTCAAGGGCAGTGTAAAGGTGACACAGGAGAAGTAATTTTGCTGTCAAAATTATTTAGAGATGTCATTAAAGTGCTTAGGGCTGTCTCTGGTGCTTCAGGGCACAGGCACCTGGTTTTAATTTGCTCTGCTCTGTGTCCAAACTTGCTGGCCCTGCTCAAAGGCAGCGTTTGGAGCCTGGTGGCAAAACCTGCAGTGAGCTGGGAGCTCAAAGGCAGAGAGTGACCAGGAGCAGCGTGAGCTCCCTCCTAAACTTCATTAATTTAAAATATCAACCGGTTCAGGTCTGCAGGGATGATGAACTTGCTGTGGTCCAGTTATGGGACAGGGAGAGCAGGGAGCAGTTTGCTGCTGGGAGCCTGCTGGAGGTGTCCAGGCCAGGCTGGACACTGGGGCTGGGAGCAGCCTGGGATGGTGGAAGGTGTCCCTGCCATGGCACGGGTGGAATTTCAGGCTCCTCCCAAGCCAAACCAGTCTGGGATTTTATGATTGGACTTTGCAAAAGAAATCCCCTCCCCCCCCGTTTTTATTTAATTATTGCTTGGCCAAAACGTTGCGCTTACAAAATCACTTTGTTTGCTCTCTATATTTTTCTTTTTCTATCTCGTTTGTTTGCTTTTGTAGGGTTTATTTGTTTTTCCTTCCCCCCTCTCCCCTTGTGCATTGTCCTGCCCTGTTTCTCCTGTGCCCACGCTGTTTCCTTTACCTGGAGAACATTTTGCTACTCACAAATCCTTGTTTGGCATCTTCCCTCCCTTCTCCCCTCTATGGAAATGCATCATCTTCACTTCCCCAGCTGAAAATTCACCATTCTCACCATTCCAGGGCTGGACACGCTCCCCTCCCTCACTCCTGGCAGATGGAGCTGTCATTGCAGGTTCCTGTGTCCCAGAATTTTGTTTTCCTCCTGAAGAGTTCATGGATGCTGCAGAGTCAGGGGCAGGTTGTGAATAAACCAGAGCAGCTGGTTGTTTATTATTATTATTATTATTATTATTATTATTATTATTATTATTATTAGTGCTGCGCTCTCTCAGCCTGCTGGAGGTGTCTCTGTGCACACCCCTGCTCTGCCTGAGCGCTGCATTTCCTTCCTGTTGTTTTTGGCTCCTGTTTCAGCCAAACCACTGAGGACAGGGAGGAAATTACACATTCCCCTGGGTCAGGAATACAATCTGATAAGGGGTTTTCTTGTAACAGTGTCTGAGGATGAGGAGGGATGAATGGAGGGAATTCCCAAGCACTGAAAGCTTCTTGCTCGTTTATTTTGCCTCTAGTCCATGGGAAAATTGTGCTTTTTACTTTATTTGCACGTGGATACAAAGCCACAGGATCTGGGGAGGCCATCAAGCCCAAATTTGCCCTGGTTTTTTTTGATTGGCTGCCACAGAAATATCACTGCACATCAAATCCCTCGTTTTCAGATGTGGAGAAAGCTTCAGCCCCTGTGCAGAGCAGGTTCTTTAATCCTTCACTTCTCCAGCTGGGAGGGAGCTCGCAGCAGCTTTCGCTGCCAGCCTGGGCAGGGCAGGCAGTGTCACCCTGGGGTGACACCCTGGGGCTGAGATGGCAATTCCAGAGGATCCACAGGGATGAGATGGGAATTGCAGAGAATCCACAGGGATGAGATGGGAATTGCAGAGAGAGAATCCACAGGGATGAGATGGGAATTGCAGAGAGAGAATCCACAGGGATGAAATGGCAATTCCAGAGAGAGAATCCACGGGGATGAGATGGGAATTGCAGAGAATCCACAGGGATGAGATGGGAATTGCAGAGAATCCACAGGGATGAGATGGGAATTCAGAGAGAGAATCCACGGGGATGAGATGGGAATTGCAGAGAGAGAATCCACAAGGATGAGATGGGAATTCCAGAGAGAGGATCCACGGGGATGAGATGGGAATTGCAGAGAATCCACAGGGATGAGATGGGAATTCCAGAGAGAGAATCCACAAGGCTGAGATGGCAATTCCAGAGAGAGAATCCACAAGGCTGAGATGGCAATTCCAGAGAGAGGATCCACAGGGATGAGATGGCAATTCCAGAGAGAGAATCCACAGGGATGAGATGGCAATTCCAGAGAGAGGATCCACAAGGCTGAGATGGGAATTCCAGAGAGAGAATCCACAGGGATGAGATGGCAATTCCAGAGAGAGAATCCACAGGGATGAGATGGGAATTCCAGAGAGAGGATCCACAAGGCTGAGATGGGAATTCCAGAGGGAGAATCCACAGGGATGAAATGTCAATTCCAGAGGATTGGGAAGCAGGAAACCTTGAGAGCTTTTGGTGGTGGAAGAGCCACAGGACAGAAAATCCAGACCCTGAAATGGGGACAGACCTGCAGGGAAGTTGTGTTTGCTGGGGCTGGTGCCCAGTTCAGTGCTGGAATTGATCTCTGCAGCAGCTCTGGGATTTTAAAGGGCTGCAGCTCACTTGGGTCTCTAAATCACCTGGGCAGGGAAATTCTCTGTTCCCTTTGAAGATCCTGAGCTGCCTGCCCTGGGTTTGTGTTTATCAGGTTTCTTGTTTGTATTTATCATGTTTATTTATTATTATTTATCTGCTGCTCGCTTGGGACTGGATCCCACCCCAGGGGCAGCTCCTGCTCAGCCTCTCCCTGCCCATCTGAGCCCACCAAGGCTCCCCTGGAACCCCATCCCTGCCTTTTATCCCGAGATGGATGTGATGGGTACCACTGGCTCTGGGAGCTGCTTTTGCTGGGTTGCCAGGGCAACCAGAGATGGCCCCTGAAGACAGGAAAGGGCAAACATTCCTTTCTGCTACAGTCTGGAGCATCAGTGATTGAATGAGATTAGATGGAATTAGATAATCCTGAAATTCACAGTGATTCGATGCCAGACCTTTATTAAATACATAAAAGTACCAGCCCTTATAATAAAAATGAATTCTTTCAGATCAATAACTTTCCCCACTGCTCGTCACAGCTGTGATTCTTGAGATCTTTTTTTTTTTTCCTGTGGCACGGGGTGAACCACACAAACCTGCTTTTTTTTTTTAAAAAAAAACTTATTTTTTTTCCTCTCCCAGAGGGGACAATAATATCAATTCCTCTTTTATTTCCCCCCTGTGACTCACCCACTTAACCCTCAAGCACCCTTGCAGAGGAAATCACTGCAGGGTTCCTCAGGGATGATTCAGTGCCCTGGAATTTACAGCTCTGGGGTTACTTAAACACTGCACAGAATTAATCTTAGGTGTTAAAATTTAGGGTTAAAGAAAATGAAAATACATGAAAATACGCCATGAAAATGAAAATATGCTGGGGATTTTTTTTGTTCTTGTTGTGCTCAGACTCTTGTGCCCTCATCCCTGCGTGGCTGTGCCTGCTCAGGGGCTGATAACATCGTGCTGACATCTCCAGTGTGAGTGTGGGGTAAATCGGGGGTGCAGGCTGGGCTTTGATCACACCCAGCCTGGATTTACATCAGCCCAGCTCTGCTGACTTCTGTTTTCATCTTCAGCCTGGCACCAGAGTCTGCTGTGCCCCGTTGGGCACCCAGCAGGGCGTGGAGGATTTGGGGTGTTCTGGCCCTCGAGCACTCCTGGTTTTTCCCAGGCTGTGCTGGCCCTTCCAGAGCAGAGGGTTTGTGATTTATCATAGGAAGGTTGATTTATCCAGATGGATTTTGTTTTTTTTTGTGGTGCAGCTCCAGCCAGCCCTGCTGTGAGGGTGTTGCAGGCACAGTGGACAGCTCGTGGTCTCACAGCAGAGCCTGGCTGCTCCTCTGCAGAATGCTTTTAATTCTGAATTAGAATCTAATTCATTTTCTAATTCCTGCATCAGCAGTGTGATTTCTTAAAACGTCTTTGGCTTGAAATTCATGAGCTGCTGGTGCAGGTCTGGATCTGGACTTGTTTGTATCAGCAGTGTGGATCTGGTTTTTTTTTCGTTTTTTTTGTTTTTTGTTTTTTGTTTTTTGTTTTGTTTTTGAAGTCTCAACCTTGCTGTGATGGATTTCTCAGGAATAAGTTCAGTTAAGAGTAATTCCATGAGGCTGGGGAGCATTTCTGTCCCCTGGCGTGTGCAGAGGGCAAAAATCATCCTTGCTTTGGGAGGATTTAGTTCTGCCTTCGAATGTGTCTGCTCTTGTCTTTAAATCACTGTAGGACCTGCAGAAAGTGTGTTTAAAGGACATTTGAAATTATGTGCTCTAAGTTGCTGTGGTTTTTCCTTTAGCTGAAAAATTTCCATCCTGAGAGTCATTCTGGTGTTGTGGGACTCCTGCGAGCCCCTGCGCTGCTTTTCAAGGCAAGCTCTGGAAACACGAGTGAAAACTTTTTTGGTTTTATTTTTTTTTCCCCACCATATCATAAGGAAATAGTGACATGGAGCAGAGTGAGAGAGAGGGAAGGGCAGAGGAGGCTGAGAAATGGGTGGGAGTGTGGTGGGTGTTGAGAGCAGATTGGTCTGCCCTGGGAATAACCCCACCCTCAGCAGCAGGGGAATGGCACAAGTTGCTCATTTTCAGCATCCTGGAATCCTGCTCTGGCTTGGAAGGGACCTTAAAGCCCTTCAATGTGATTGCACCTTCCCCAGCCCGGGCTGCTGGGAGGATGCAGGCTGGCAGAATTCTGCCTTGCAGGGCTCTGGTTCCACGTTCAGGGAGTTGTGTGGTGTCAGAGCAAACACCTCACAGAAATCCGAGCACATTCCACTGGCACCGTTGTCTCAGCAGAGGGAGATCTGTTGGTTTAACATCTTTTCCATTAACAAGCTTTAATTTGCATAAATTATATCACCCTCTGTTAATTTATTATTACTTGTTGGGTTTCCTCTCTTTCATTATTTCTCCTGGGGGTTATAAAATTTCTTGGATTGTTCTGCTTAAGCTTTTTAAAATACAGTCACAGTGCTGTGTTTTCCCATTTACCTTGTATTTCCTCATTGTTCTGAGGCTCATTAAAAATCTGAGTGCAGTGTCTCAAGAACTTCTGGAAGTCTTTGAGAGCAACTTACCCAAATCTGCTGATTTAAACCCAAATCATTCTGAAAGTTTCTGTTTGGACACCTCTTAATTCTCTGCTGGAGTGAAAAGTATTTCATGTCCATGCTGTGTCAGAGCTAGGGAATGGCTTCCCCCCATTGGGCCTGCTTGCCTACAAACAGATTTTTGGGTTTTTTTTTTGGCCTTTTATTGCTTTTGCCACCCCTATAATGCCCAGCTGTACCATACATATAACCCAGCAAATCTGCTTTGTATCAGGTGGACTTTGATATATTTTATTAATATCACACTTGTTATTTGAATTTTTAAATATGCATGGCATGCACAAAACTGTTATTTAATTGGTACTTTTTAATTTAATTGCTTCAGATGTATAGAACACTGTCACTGGCTTGTAAGTGCCATGCAGTTAATTAAAAATACAGTCAGAAATTCAAAACTGCCCTTCTGGCCCATCTCAGTCATCCCTGTCTTCAACCCAGGGATTTCCCACCATGTGTGGGAGCCATTCCAGGCAGAAAATTCAGTGAGGGAAAAAAAAAAATTCCGTGGGGAAAAAGCCTGAGCTGGAGCCTTCGTGGGTTTTAACAGTGCAGAGAATCATTCCAGGTTTGTGGGAAGAGGAGAAGGATCAGGGAGGTTCAGCAGCTCAGGTGGCCCCAAACTTTTCCTCCAGAGCTCTCCCTGTGCAGGAGCTGTGCTGCAGGTGTTGGGAAGGACAAGAATTTGACAGAGGAGTTGTGCAGATGTACAGAAGGTTTTATAGGAATGAAAGCAAGTTTTGATATAGAAGAGAAGAATTGCTGAGCCAGTCTTACTGGGTAACTAGAAGGCAAAGAGCAAGAGAGTTGGAAGGGGCTTTTATGGCTTAGAGCAAAGGATAAATCCACCTCAAACAAAAGATGTTTCTACCAAACAAAAGGATTTTCACAGGCAAACAAGAAAGCCAATGTTGCAAATAGAGAAAAGATCTCAGAAATTTCCACTGCAGAACAAGTCCCAAAGTTTAACATGTGACTGCTAACTCCAGTGATTGGCTAGTCACTGACATCATATGGTAATTTTAGCAGTTTGGATGGGTTATATGGAAATGTAAAAGGTTTTGTGTGTGATGTTGATTGGTAGCCATGCATTAAGATGCTCTGGAATTAAAAGCATAGAATGCATTTTAACATGAATAGAATTGGGTTTCAGCACACACAGCTTGCCCATAGCCAGCAGCTCTGGGCTCACCCACCACCCTCAGCTGCTGGAACCTCATCTGGGCAATAAATATATATTTTAATACATATTTATTATATATATATATATATCAGTGTGCATTTTAAGAGCTGGCTGAAATCTCCATCTCTCTGTCAGGCTCTTACATGCAGGTGAGGATAAAAACCAGGTGTTGGCTCTGGGGAGAGAACAGGTGAGAGGCAGCAGCTCCCAGGGCACATTCCTGCTTCCAGAAGAGAATTCTGGAATTCCCAAGGCAGCAGTGGCAGCTCAGGGACCTGCCTGGCACTCAGGGGTGGGACCCTGCTGTGGTCTGATCCCCTTCCCTCATCCCTGTCCCTGCTGCCTCCTGGGCTGGGTAAATAATAATACTGTAAATAATAACTAATAACAAATAATAAATAATCAATAACAGCCAGCCACAGGGATCAGCCAGTGGCTCCCAAAGAGCTGAATTTCCTTCCACCTAAATTCCACCCTGGTGCTGTTTGTGTAAGAACCTGCAGTTATTCCTCGTTTAACTTGTGTTTGAACACTGCTCCTGTCTTTTGTTTACCTTCCCCACCCCTCATGTGATTTCAGAGGGGATTTTTCTGGAGTTCCAGCTGGCACCCGGTGTCCAAACAAAGCCTGGCCTCTTTCTGTTGTGTGCCTGGTGTTGTTTTACCTTTCCTGTGTTTGGGAAGGGCTCACCTGCCTCAGCACAGGGCACAGAGATCCAGCTGAGCCTCTGCAAGGTCTGCAGGGATTTGGCCATCTCAGCCCTGTTTATTTAAATTTTTTATTTTTATGAGGCATTCAGTTCTCAGGAGCTGTCTCTCCTGGTGTCTCCAGAACTCATGGGTGTAAGAGTTTGAGTGTAATTGGATTTAACCCTTATTTTGGCTGTTTCTGTATTGGAATTTGGGTTTGTGCAGAGATTACCCTGTGCAGTTCAGAGAATGTTGTGCTGGGCTCTGACATTTGTATTTTATTTTTGCTTTGAGCTGGAGTGAGGGAAATCCAGTGAAACATTCCTGGGGCAGGATCTGTCCATGGCAGGGATCTCCTGAGCTGGGACAGGAATTCCTGGAGCAGGATCTGTCCATGGCAGGGATCTCCTGAGCTGGGAATGGGAATTCCTGGAGCAGGATCTGTCCATGGCAGGGATCTCCTGAACTGGGAATGGGAATTCCTGGGGCAGGATCTGTCCATGGCAGGGATCTCCTGAGCTGGGACAGGAATTCCTGGAGCAGGATCTGTCCATGGCAGGGATCTCCTGAACTGGGACAGGAATTCCTGGGGCAGGATCTGTCCATGGCAGGGATCTCCTGAGCTGGGACAGGAATTCCTGGATTCCTCCTTTACCTATCACACAGGTGTCACCTTGGCACTGGGTGTGTGCAGGGGGAAACCAAAGCTGTGAATTGGAAGTGGTGACTCCTGCAGGAGGGAAATGTGATGGAAAACACTCTCAGGCTGGGATTTCACTTTCCCTTTTCCAGCTTCCCCCAGTGCAGGTGACCCAGAGCTGCTTACAGAGCAGGAGAGGATCAGAGGCCTCTGGGGAATCTGTGTCTGCTGCAGCTGCAGGGGGGAATTCAGACTGGCACAGTGTGATTGCAGGAGCTTGTGTTTGCCTGGGCTTTTTTTGTTTTATACAGGCCTGGAAAATCAGCCAGTAAATAACGAATTGGGAGTCAGTTTGCTGGGCAGCACTGAAGGGGGAGGAGTGACACCTCAGCAAGGGGCATTTTACCTGAATTTATCCAGGTACAACTCCCATCCAGGGATTTCCATGGGAAGGAGCCCCAGCCTGGGGTGATTTACTCACCCAGAGTGTTCCCACTGAAAACTCTGTGGGTTTGGTTGGGTTTGTGCAGATGTGCTGTGTTCTACAGCAGGGCACGGCCATCAGCAAAATCCAATCCTGCAGCAAGTTTTGTTGTAAAAATCAGAGGAATCCTCCAAGAGTCGCAAATAATTGTGAGCACCCTGTGTTCGTGTGGGTTTGTGTACAAACTGAGGGCTGGGGGCTCCGGGTGAGGAGCTCTGGAATTCCTGCAGGAATTCAGCTCTGCTGGGTTGTGTCACTGCTGGAATTCCTGTCTGTCCATGTTCCCAGTGCTGCTGGAATTCCTGCAGGAATTCAGCTTTGCTGGGTTGTGTCACTGCTGGAATTCCTGTCTGTCCATGTTCCCAGTACTGCTGGAATTCCTGCAGGAATTCAGCTCTGCTGGGTTGTGTCACTGCTGGAATTCCTGCAGGAATTCAGCTTTGCAGAGTTGTGTCACTGCTGGAATTCCTGCAGGAATTCAGCTCTGCTGGGTTGTGTCACTGCTGGAATTCCTGCAGGAATTCAGCTTTGCAGAGTTGTGTCACTGCTGGAATTCCTGCAGGAATTCAGCTCTGCTGGGTTGTGTCACTGCTGGAATTCCTGCAGGAATTCAGCTTTGCAGAGTTGTGTCACTGCTGGAATTCCTGTCTGTCCATGCTCCCAGTGCTGCTGGAATTCACCTCAGATCCCCCTGGTCTCTGCTTCCCACCCTGGGGAATTCCTCAGTGCCTGAGAGGGGAACATTTTATTTCCAGATAAAATGTTCCACCTTTCAAACTTCCCTCTCTTACTCCAATTAACTTTGGTTCTGGTTTTCACTCCTGTATGAGATCAGGTTTTTTTCACCTTCTCAGAAACCTCTTCCCTCTGGCATTGCTTCTTTCTCTTTCTTCCCTTCCAGCTTCTTGTTCTTCATTCTTTTGATAAATTATTTACCTCTCTTGTATTATTTTTTTTTTAATATTCTCTTTGTGTTTACCTTCAAAACACACAACTCCCAACACTCCCTGCATCCTCCCTTGCTCGTTGGGAAGCCGCTGGATTTACTGGTCACTCATTTCCTGGTGTTATTTATAAATACAGATGTTGTAAATCGTGTGGTGTCACCTGCTGGTGCTCCCAACGTGCTGAGCCACCTGGGTGTGAGTTCCTGGTGTTTTTTGGAGTTCAGGGTTTCTCCTTTGCAGCTGGTTTTGTGTTCCTGGTGTTTTGTGGAGTTCAGGGTTTCTCCTTTGCAGCTGGTTTTGTGTTCCTGGTGTTTTGTGGAGTTCAGGGTTTCTCCTTTGCAGCTGGTTTTGTGTTCCTGGTGTTTTGTGGAGTTCAGGGTTTCTCCTTTGCAGCTGGTTTTGTGTTCCTGGTGTTTTGTGGAGTTCAGGGTTTCTCCTTTGCAGCTGGTTTTGTGTTCCTGGTGTTTTGTGGAGTTCAGGGTTTCTCCTTTGCAGCTGGTTTTGTGTTCCTGGTGTTTTGTGGAGTTCAGGGTTTCTCCTTTGCAGCTGGTTTTGTGTTCCTGGTGTTTTGTGGAGTTCAGGGTTTCTCCTTTGCAGCTGGTTTTGTGTTCCTGGTGTTTTGTGGAGTTCAGGGTTTCTCCTTTGCAGCTGGTTTTGTGTTCCTGGTGTTTTGTGGAGTTCAGGGTTTCTCCTTTGCAGCTGGTTTTGTGTTCCTGGTGTTTTGTGGAGTTCAGGGTTTCTCCTTTGCAGCTGGTTTTGTGTTCCTGGTGTTTTTGGGAGTCCAGGGGTTTCTCCTTTGCAGCTGGGTGTGTGAGGACAGGTCCTGCAGGGTGTCCCCAAGTCAGGGAATTTCAGATGGAAGAATCTGGGGACACTGCAGAGTATCCCCAAAATCAGGGAATTTGAGATGGAAGAATCTGAGGACACTGCAGGGTGTCCCCAAAGGTTGTGACAAGCAGGACATGTGGCCACACCAGCTCTGTCCCCTGTCCCCAGCCCCTTCACCTGCATTTGCTTGGCCTGATCCCAGGGCTGAATCTCTTCCAAAACAATTTATTCCCATTATTCTGCAGAATGCCGTGGTCTGGTACCAACATTTGCTTCCAGCTTTGTGTAGTCAGGGTAAAAATAAAAACCCCAAACCCTGCAGTTGTGCTCGGAGCCCTTTGCCATCCATCAGCCAGGGGTCACAGGAACTGCAGCTCATGTGCTCAGGTCTCGAAACCTGCAGGAAATCAGTCTTTGTTACACGTGAAATAAAGCAGTCTATGGGGAAAATAACCATAAATGTTCATTATTTGTACAGGAAAATCAATTTGTAGGCCAATTGACCAAATAAAGTAATACAATTTGCTGGGAAATCCCCCAGGTGAGGCAGGAAAATCGCAGAGCAGGGATGGAGGCTGAAGCTTTGTTGGTTGGTTTTTTGGGTTTTTTTTTGTCTTTTTGTTTTATTTTTTTTGTAGTTTTGCATCATTCTGTGTGTGCTACCAGGAAAGGTGGGGAGGGGATGGCAAGAGCAGAGGGACAGGGACAGAGGGATGGGGACAGCCCTGAGAGTGAGGTAGGGATAGGGACAGGGGGACAGGGACAGCCCTGAGAGCTGGGACAGGGGGACAGGGGCAGAGGGACAGGGACAGCCCTGAGAGCAGGGACAGGGACACAGGGACACAAGGACAGGGACAGCCCTGAGAGTGAGGTAGGGATAGGGACAGGGGGACAGGGACAGCCCTGAGAGCTGGGACAGGGACACAGGGACAGGGACACACGGATACAGGGACACAGGGACAGCCCTGAGAGCTGGGACAGGGACA
>VWZS01008568.1:95434-105867 GCA_013397075.1 Rhabdornis inornatus
CTGGCTTTGCTCTGGCTTTGCTCTGGCTTTACTCTGGCTTTGCTCTGGCTTTGCTCTGGCTTTGCTCTGGCTTTGCTCTGGCTTTGCTGGGTCAGGGACTCTGCCCTTGGCCCAGAGGCCAGGCCAGGGCACAGCAGTGAAAGTTGTTCTGCACAATTCCCTGTCCTGGGGTGACTCGTGGCCCTGCTGGCTGCAGGGTGTTTAATCCTGCCCTGTGTGTGGGGGGAGTTTGGTTTTCATTCATTTGTTTTAGCTTTGTGTTCCAGTAAGGGAGAAGCTGAGGGGATTCAGCAATCCTTGGGAATAAATGTGATTTTTTTTTTTTAGCTTTGTGTTCCAGTAAGGGAGAAGCTGAGGGGATTCAGCAATCCTTGGGAATAAATGTGATTTTTTTTTTTAGCTTTGTGTTCCAGTAAGAGAGAAGCTGAGGGGATTCAGCAATCCTTGGGAATAAATGTGATTTTTTTTTTTTAGCTTTGTGTTCCAGTAAGGGAGAAGCTGAGGGGATTCAGCAGTCCTTGGGAATAAACGTGATTTTATTCCCAGAGCACTGCATTTGGTGTGGTCAGGGTTGGGGTGAGGGTCTCTGTTCCTGCTGAGCAGAGACACAACTCACACATTTTTTTTTTCCCCACTCTGAGCTGCCACCATTAACTAGGAGCACCAGGGGCTGATTTTGTGACAGGTTCTGTGCAGGAGGTCAGAGCAGGGACAGAGAGCAGTCCCTTCTGGGGCTTAAAAATCAATGAGTTTGTGATTAAATGGCCCAGGGAGGCTGGACACTGCAGGCTGAGGGAAAAGCAATGATACCCGTGGTGTTTTATGTGGAGGCTGCAGCAGGAATTGCTCAGGAATTCCTTTTAGACCCCCCAAATTCACCAGATAGAGGTTTTATTTTTCCAGGGGCTGGACTGGAGTGGCTGTTTCTTTAGAAACTGGATGTTTCTTTACAAATCAGTTATTAGATTTTTTTTTTTAAGTGCTAACCAGGGCATGTGAGCAGCCCTGGGTGCCTGTGCTGTAGCAGCCCTGCCACCCCACACTTGTGCTCTTACAAAAAGTTCTTTCTGGGGGCTCTGATGATGCAGCAGCATTTATGGACCAGTCTGGGTTCTCCTTTAATGGCTCCCATCAAAAGCTCATTATTCCCTGCCCAGTCCCTGCCTGATTTACTTCGGGCAGCCCTGAGCCTCTCACTCCTCTTGCTAAATCCTGCTTCCTGCAGGGTCACCAAACCCTGCCCGCTGTCCCCAAGGGCCACATCCCCGCTGCTCCTGAGTCCCTGCAGGGCTGGGCACCCTTGCACAGCCTGGCCAGGGCTTTATTCCCTTCTTTTGGGTGGGAAATGTTTCCTGACACCCAATCTAAACCTCCCCTGGTGGCTCTGGCTGGGACACTGCTCCTGACAGAAGAAATTTGGCTTTTTGTGCTGCTGAGACCGACAGAGAAGGAAAAATCCCTTGTGTTTTTGCAGCTCCTGGTCATTTTCTTATCTCCTTGGAGCTTTTCTGCCACTCCTGGCCAGGCAGGGTGGGAGCACAGGGGTCAGGGAGGGAAATCCCTGCAGAGTGAAGGAAAACTGGCACCTGAGCCAGGTGAGACATCCTTGAAGCATCCCTGGGTGCAGCCAGGCTGCTCCCCCTGCCCTGATCACTGCCCTCGTGTCTCCCCCCCTGACATTCCTCCTTTTACATATTGGATTTTTCCTTTCTTTATTGGAGGGAGGGGCAGAGGGTTGGGACGGTTTTATGGCTGCTGTATTGATCAGTAAAATTTAATATAATCCCTGCACTTACTGGGTGATCGTTAAGGGGATGGAGAGCTGGAGAAATGTATTTTAAAAGAAATATTTTTCCATTTTATTTCCTCCCTATTCCAGTTTCTGAGTCTCTCTTCTCTTCCAGCCTCCTCCTTTGCATCCTTTCAGAGATTTTTTCCTGTGTTTTCCCAGCTTTCCTTTGCTTTGATTAAATGTTAGGAAAAGTTACCCAGTCTGGTGTGGTGCTGGACCCATTTCCCCCTCGCTCAGCTCTCTTGCAGTTCCTGGATCTGTGGAATTTTGTGTCTGCTGGTTCAGGACTGGCTCTGGTTTTATCCCAGCTCCTCTGGAGCTGCAGGTCCAGGTGTGTTCTGGTGCCCATTCCTGTGCCTGGCCATGGAGCAGCAGCCCCAGAGCTGCCTCCTGACACCCCAGGGAGGGCTGGGGCAGGAAAAACACAGCTTGAGCTCCAGATGGACCCAGATCCCCTGAGCCTGGAGCCTTTGGGGGTGCTGCACATCCCCTGAACCTGGAACTGCTTTTGTGGGTGCTGCACATCCCCTGACACTGGAGCTGGAGATCCCCTGACCCTGGAACTGCTTTTGTGGGTGCTGCACATCCCCTGACACTGGAGCTGGAGATCCCCTGACCCTGGAGTTAGGGATCCCCTGACCCTGGAACGGTTTTTGGGGGTTCTGCAAATTCCCTGACCCTGGAGTTAGGGATCCCCTGTCCCTGGAGCAGTTTTTGGGGGTTCTGCAGATCCCCTGACATTGGAGCTGCAGATCCCTTGTCCCTGGAGCAGTTTTTGGGAGTTCTGCAGATCCCCTGACATTGGAGCTGCAGATCCCCTGTCCCTGGAGCAGTTTTTGGGGGTTCTGCAGATCCCCTGTCCCTGCAGCTGCAGATTCCCTGTCCCTGGAGCTTTTGTGGGTGGATCTGCTCCTCTGCACAGGGGCTGCACTTCTCCTGCCGGGCACCGAGCCCTGGGAGCTCTCTGGGAGTGACCTTGAGCTGGGAGCAGGGGCAGAGCTGCCAGCAGGGTGGGAAATCCCTGCCAGGCTCCTTCAGCCTCACCCTGTGAGGAGGATGGGGCATTTGGAGCGAGGTCGCTGCTCCTTTGCTCCTCACTCCAGAGCTGCAGCAAACCGAGAGGCAGCCACTACTGGAAATTACTGAAATTCTGCCCAAATTGTCTCGTTCCCCAGCTCCCCCCTCGCAGTCTGAGCAGCGCCAGGGCAGAGCCAGCAGGGCCCGCGGGCGCCTGGCTGCCTGTGCTCTGCACAGCCCCGACACTGATTTATATTTTGGTTAATTGTCTCCAGCCATTAGGCTGCTCATCCCTCTCCTCGTTAGAGATGCAGTCGCTGCTAATGGCTGTAAATGAAACACATTTAGGAGGCGTTGCTCCAGTCTGGGGTGGGGAGCTGCCACCTCCCCCGGCTCTGGGGGTGCCGTGTGACCCTTGGGGACATCTGTCAGCACCTCTGTGACCACCCTGGCTCACGGGCCAGGAGCCAGAGGGGCCGAGGGTCTGGGGCTGCCCCGTTTGTCTCATCCCCTCCTGAAGTTACTGCATCCCAGAAGGGGCTGGGAGAGGCTGCCAGCAGCTGGGAGGGACTGGGATGGAGAGGAGGGAATGGAGTGAGGGTCCAGCCATCCATGGATCCATCCATCCATGAATCCATTAATCCATCCATCCATGGATCCATCCATCCTTTATCCCTCCATCCTTTATCCCTCCATCCCTCTCTCCCTCCCTTCTCTTCGTGCTGGAGGATCCCAGCACTCCAGGGCTCCAAAGCTGCTGTGGGCCAGGGCAGAAGGAGCAGCTCCAGGGATGTTAAAATCTGTCTCAGCCCCTTTGCCTTATCTCCAGCCTTCCCTTTCCCCTCAATGTCACCTTGGGCTTCCGTTTTTTTGTTTTGTTTTGTTTTCCTGGGATTCTGCCTGATTCCACGGGTGAACTGAGTGGAGTTCAGAGCCTGGAGTGTGCCTGTGACCCTGTGGCTCCCTGAGCTTGGATTTGCTGATTTACACCGCGATGATTGCAGTTTCAAACCCATGGAAAATCTGAAAGCGCAGGATTTTGGGGGAGGGAGAGCACCGCTGGTGCGGGGATGTTTCTTTCTCAGAGACCCCCTGGGTTCTGTTTTCTCTGGGTGTATCCCGGTGTTCTGCCCTCTCTGAATTTTCAGGAGCTGCTCCAGAGAGAGGGAGTCGCATTTTCCTGCTGGATAAAACAATCCCTCCCCGGAGCTGAACGTGTTTACACACCAGCTCCATTGGGATGCGAGGCACTGTGCAAATGCAAAGATGTAATTATCCCATTTTTCTCTTCCCACTCCCTGCTCTCCTGGCTCCTCTCCTCCGCCCTTTCCGGGCCTTGTGCTGATGGCAGCGTTTATCTGCATTTGTCCTCTGTCCCTGACAGCCACTTATTGATTGGCATGATTAAAAAGAACTGATAATCACTTCACATTAATCCCATAAATGACTTAAGACACCAAAATATTTGCATAATGCATCTTAAAGGTGGCAGCTAAAAGAGGATAAGACCCAAAACTGCTTGGCACAGGAGAAATGGGCTTCCCACTCACCTGTGGGCTTGCTTAAGTGATGAGCCATCCATCCAGAAGGATGAATGCTTGCATAAGGAGCGCTCTGCACTGCTCTGGGGGCACGGATGGGTGCTCAGGGGATTTGGGATCCCTGCATCCCTTCTCCTGCTGATCCCCCCGAGGGATGGGGGGATGCTGAGGGCAATCACGGCTCTCTTTGTGTCCGCACCTCCCGGGAAAAGCTGCAGCCAGACGCCCGCTGAAAGTCCCTAAAGACTTTGTGTCCTAAACGGATCTGATTAAAGCCAGCAGCTAGGCTGGGCTTAGCCCCGGGGGTGGGCTGGCAGCACCGGGATCTGCCCGGGGCCAGCGCCGGGGGGATGGGGGATATTTAAGGCAGATCAGTGCTGGGTAATTCTGCAGATAATGCACCCTCCGAGCTGCCCTGCCGGGCCCAGGTGAGGACACCCCTGGGTGGGAGCTGTGGCTGGGCAGGGAGGGCAATATTCCTAATTTCTGTCATTTTTCTCAAGTTTCCCTGGCTGTCACCTTCCCTTCAGAGGAGGAAAAGTAGCCCAGTTTAGCTCCCAGTTCAGCTCCCAGTTCAGCTCAGGGTGAGCTCCTGGTGCTGGGAGCTCAGCATCTCCTGCAAACAAACAAACAAACAAAAAAAAAAAGCAGAAGGGAGATGTTGCAGCACTGCCAGCTCCTGCCCTGGGTTCCACCTTGTTCTTCCTCCTCACTCTTTTAGATCATTTAGATACTTTTTTTTTTTTAGATCATTTATTCAAGAATATTTTGCACCTGGAGAGTGGTTTGCCAGCAAAAGCATTCACCACTGAGCTGCAGTATCACAGTGAATTGGGTTTTGTGTTCTTGCTCCCCATAGAAGGGGGAAAAAATAGACGAAAAATGGACTAAACCAGCCTAGTTAGCAGCAATGTGATGCAAGGAGAGCAGGCGAAATAATGCTGAATTGCTCTAGCACAGTCTGTTTTCCCAGAAGGAAGAGCATTGTTTCGGGATCTGTTGGAGGGGGGAACTGAAAATGGGTTTTTGTAAATAAATCTGTGCCCTCAGCTCTGAGTAACGCTGCTGTCCGGGCTCGTGGTGGGTTTCTCTCTAAGGAGAAAAACCATTATTCAATCAAACCAAACAGCCTTTTGTCCCAGCAGTGATGGAATGGAAAAACTGAGGTTCTTAAGAATAGAAGGGTGGCAGCTGATAGAAAACTATCAGTTATTTCAGTTCAAGTTTCCTATTAATTCTGGAGCAGATCTGCCAATTCCTCCACTTTCAGATTTTCCATCCTCGATGTGAGTCCTGGCCCACGCAAGTTATATCTGGCAGGGCTGGAATCAGGAGCTCTGGCAGCTGCAGGGTCTGTGATGGGAAATGAGAGGGAAGCTCGGGAATTTTGCACTCCCCAAAATCCAGGAGAGGTTCCCGAGGCACCCTGGGGGAGGGAGGGATGGAGGAGGGACCTCCCCTGCAATCCAGCTGTGCTGGAGCACACAAAAAACCTCTCCCAGATGTGCTCACACGAGGGAAGAATCAGTTCTGGAGAGGGCAGAGGGAATTTCCTTAATGTGGGGTTTTTGGGGAAAAATCAGTTCTGGGGGGGCAGATGGGATTTCCTTAATATGGGGATTTTGGGAAAAAATTAATTTTGGGGGTGCAGATGGGATTTCCTTAATGTGGGGTTTTTTGAGGGAAAAATGAATTCTGGGGAGGGCAGATGGGATTTCCTTAATGTGGGGTTTTTGGGGAAAAATGAATTCTGGAGGTGCAGATGGGATTTCATTAATGTGGGGTTTTTGGGGAAAAATGAATTCTGGGGGTGCAGATGGGATTTCATTAATGTGGGGTTTTTGGGGAAAAATGAATTCTGGAGGTGCAGATGGGATTTCCTTAATGTGGTGTTTTTGGGGAAAAATGAATTCTGGAGGTGCAGATGGGATTTCATTAATGTGGGTTTTTGGGGAAAAATGAATTCTGGGGATGCAGATGGGATTTCCCTAACGTGGGTTGTTGTGCTCTGCCACAGCCGTGACAGTGACCTCTCCACCATCATCTCCAGCCTGCACCAGAGCCGGCAGCTCGTGATGCCCGAGAGCCAGAGCCGCTGTGAGTTCAAGAGGAGCAGCCTGGACGCGGGGCTGGCAGCAGCAGGTGAGGGCTGCTCCTCTCCTTTCCCTTGCCTTCCTCTTCCCCCTCTCCTTTTCCCTCCTCTCCCTCTCTCCCCCACCCCATCCTTTTTTCCATTCATTTTCCATTTGTTTTTTTCTGAGTTACACTTTAGCTGTAGGAAATCTTTTAATGTTCTGGGCTAGAGATAAACGTGGAGAAGATTTCCTGGCGCTGGTGAAGCTCCTCTGGAGATCCCAGCCCTGTGTCGTTCCCAGATCCTGTGCTCTGTGTGCAGGGAGTGAAATGTCCCCAGGGCTGGTGCCAGGTGAAGCAGAAAGGCGTTGCAGGGAGCACAATTTGATTTGTAATTTCATTAATCTGAGGTTCCCCACGCTGCTGCCAGCTCCTCTGGGGGCAGGATTGTTTGGGTTTCTGGTGCTACCTGGTGGTTTTTTGGGTGGTTCCCCCGGTTTCAGCTCCACCCAGTGGGAAACCAGAGATGCTCCCGTGGGATCCTGCCCTGGGACCCCTTGGATGTCAGGAGGGGAATGTGGGGAAGGGTGGGCTGGTGGCAGCAGGTGAGAGTCTGGAATGGATAAACCAAGACCTTGGTGATTGCAGGATCCTTCAGTTGCAAATAGAAGTTGAGGAAAATCTGGGTTTTCTGTCAGTTTTTGTGCTGAGTGATCCCTGCCCTGCTGGATCTCTCTGTGTGCTCACAGAGGCTTTTTCTGAAAATCTGTCTGCTTCTGGGTTTGTTCATGTATTTTTGTACATTTTGTACCTTTTTTTGTGCATTTTCTTGTATTTTGTCAGTCCTTCTGTTGGGTGTGTGAGCGAACCCCAAATCCAGAGGGAGCAGCACACCTGGCACCCTTTGGGAATGTCTTTGGAGGGTGAAAACTTTGAAATCCAATCTTCAGTCCCATATGTGCCCAGGAGGGATTTGTGGTGTGGCTGCAAATCAGCCATGGCAGCTCCCAGACTTTGCTGAATTCAGCTTTGGAGCTGAATCTCCAATCCCATCATTAACAATTTTCCAAATCCCCTTTCCCTGCACAACTCCAAGAGCCAACCTGGCCATAAATCCATTTTTCCCTATGACCCTGCTCGAGTCTGTGTGGCTCAGCTGACCCTGGGTGTCACAGTGGGTTTCAGTGTTGTTTGCTTTGCAGAGAAGCTGCTGGGCTTGATCAGCATTGCTGGAATTCTTTGAGACCTGTGGCATTCCAGAAATGCAGAGGGCTCTTCTCATTCCCATCAGGAGAAAAAGATGAGATGTAGAAGCTCTGATTCCTGTTTCTTAATTGGTGTTGGAGGTGCTCTGGTTTGTTTATTAAATTAAGACAACGCTGTAAGAAATGGCCTCGAGTTGTGCCAGGGGAGGTTTGGGTTCAATATTAGGAAAAATTTCTTGAGGGAAAGCTTTGGAAGAGGCTGCCCAGGGCAGTCACCACCCCTGGAGGGGTTCAGGTCACCTGGGGATGGGGGTCAGTGGTGCTGGGTTCATGCTTGGGTGATCCTGGGGGTCTTTTCCAACCTTGATGATCCCACGGAATATTCCATGAGCGAAGAAGAAGAGGCTGCTGCACACAGGAGGCACCAAGCCAGTGCCAAAACTGGCCAGGATGTGACAGGTCTGGGGTGTTCAGCAGCAGCTGATGGGGACAGGAGGTGTCTGAGGGGACAGGGCTGTGTCACCTCTCCCCAGGGCCAGCTCCACTCTGCCTTTGGGGCTGTTCTTGCTGCCAGGGCTGGGGAATCATGGATTGCTCCACACAGAATTCTCAGAGGTGCTGCTGGCTCCTTCAGGCTGCTTGGAGCATTTTGTTCCAGCAAAAAGGGGAGAAGAGCCTTGTCCCCAGCTCTGTGCCCTGTGGAACAGCTCTGTGTGCTGGGCTGTGAGAATCTCCCCCTCAAAAAGGCACCTGGAGATAAAACAATGCTGAATGAATTCCGGGGGGGCAGATGGGATTTCCTTAATGTGGGGTTTTTTGGGGAAAAATAATTTCTGATGCATCCAATAATTGATCATTTCAATGCTGAATAAACGATGCTGGTGCCATTAGGTTCACTCCTGGCTGGGAGCTGCTCTGAAATGTTCCTGCTGCTGTTTTCTGGGTGGGGTTTGGTCCCAGGGAGGGCAGGAGGAGCTCTGGGGGCTCAGAGTGCTGCTGGAGCAGGACTCAGCACTGCCTGCCCCTTCCTGAGCTTCAGCAGAGGGTGACAACAAGGACAGCACGAGTGGCAGGGATTTGCTCACTGCCAGCCCCTGGGGGCAGCAGAAAAAGCTGAAGCTGGCAGGGATGGCTGGGTTGGGATTAATTCTGTGAGGGAATTCCTTCACTTGGTGTTACAGCCGGGATTAGAGGCAGTGCTGTGGTTTCAAACAGCGTGGGCTGGAAAATCTGTGATACCACTGGATCCTGAATGGCCTTTGAAATGCAGAAAGGGGTTGAAAGTAATGAAAAATAATTGTGTGTGGTTCTGGGGCTTTTCTGGCTTTGGGAAGGTAGGAAAGGGCTGAGGGCAGAGCTTTGGGTGCTGGGGGTGAGGTTGGCTCCCTGTGCAGACAGCGAGCCAGCCCTTGGCACTGCCAGCCTGCCCAGGGCACAGGGAGACCCCCTGGAAAAGCAGCTTTGGTGATTCCCAAAGCCCCCGGAGCAGTGTCCCACAAACCATGGCTGGTCCCTCCCTGGCTGAGCCTGCAGGGTTCTGCAGTGGGGGATGCTCCAGTGCTCTCCTTGGAGCTGCTGAAGCTGCAGCAGGGGCTGGAAGGGAAGGGAGAGAGGAAAAGTGCATGGAGTGGGGTCTGTGCTTCCTGGGAACAGCTCAGAAAGTTCCTCCCCCACGTTTGTGTGCTTTGCACGCTGCTTCAGGGCCTGAACCAGCATTTTGCACCAGTCCTGGTCCTGAGGCTCTTAATTCATTCCTCTCCTGAAAAAAAAAAAAAATTAAAAAAATTAAAAAAAAAAAAAGAAAAAAAATCTTGTTAACTTCTCCTCTTTCTCTCCTCAAACACCCTCTGTTCTGCAGTGCCAGATTTCATGGGGTTCCAGTTGCACTAGGACTATTTGCATGGATAGAAGTGGAGGATTCAGGCTCCCTCATGCTAGAGGAAGGTGGGTAGCTCTTCCCTCTCTTCCTTCTGCCCCTCGTGCCTGCAGGGAGTTCTTTTGGTGGCTGGAGCTGCTCTGAGAGGGCACAGAGTGGAGACAGAGCCTCAGGTGCTGCCCCAGGCAGGGAGAAAATCACCATCAAATATTTGGGACCCTTGGCTGTGGTGTGGGAAGCAGCAGCAGAGCACCCAGAGAGGCTTTTCCAGGGGATTTTTGGTTTTTGGGAATGACAAAGCCCACGTGCTGGGGACAGTGTGACACGTGTGTCCCCACCCCAGGAGCCCTGCTCCCTTGCAGGATGTTCATTCCCGGTGCCTTTGCAGCCCTGGAAGAGCAGAGCTCACCCACAGGTCTGAGAAACATCACAGAGCTCAGCTGTCTCTGGGAGATTCCTTCTGGAAGTTTCTTCTTTAAAGAAATTCAAAACGTGTTAATTCATAATGAGGGCGTTCCAAAGACTTAGAAGGTGTTGTTTTTCTTAAAAATAATTAACTATAGGAAAATTAAAGCTTAATGCTGGTATTTGAATAAGTGTCCACTCGTGTTAAAGTCATAACAAATTGCTAAATATAGGTTCTGTCTGTTGAAATCAAATATAAAACGTTTTGTGCCTTCATTATTTTAAGAATTTCGACATAAAATGGATCTTTTTGACAACAGTGCAAAAGACAAACACCTTTAGCTTGAGATCCAGAAGCTGTGAGGATGGAGCAGGATCTGCTGCCGTGCTCGTGTCCCCTCGCTCTGCCTGCCCCCAGCACTGTGGTCGGAATTCTGCACTCGCCCTCCTGCCTCATCTTTCCACGTGGTGCCCTGTGGGCTGAGCGAGGGAAAAAGGGGGAATTTCGGGGCTGGAAAGAGATT
>VWZS01008568.1:105961-118449 GCA_013397075.1 Rhabdornis inornatus
TTTTTTTGTGGATTTTTCTTTCTGAAGGTTTTTTTGTTTTGGTTTTTTTTTTTTTTTTTGTTTTATTGCTGTTTGTTTTTTTTTTTTTTTTGTTTTTGTTTTTGTTTTTGTTTTTTTTTGTTTTTTTCCACAAGGCAGTTCCTGTAACTGCAATCCCAGCGTGGATCCACAGCTCAGAGCTGCCTCATTTTCTGTGGGGCTAACTCTGGGCTCTGTGACCTTGCCATGGCCACAGGGACCTTGCAGTGACCTGGTCTGGCTTGGCACTGAGCCCCAGAGCTTTCCTGTGCTCGGGAGGAGTTCATATTGGGATGGGAAGGAATTGGGCTCAGGGATGTTGCAGCTGATGCTGAGGGACAGGATCCCAGCCCTGCTGCTCGGGGGGGAATAATGAGCTGGGCTCAGACTGTTTTCATTTAACTAAGCCAAACAACAGGGGGAAAAAGCAGCAGCCTTTATTGGACTGCTGCCTTAAATTGAGCAGAAAATCAGCACCAAATGGGCGTGCAGGAGCTGCAAGCCCAGGCCCTGGTGTTGGTGTGTTTTCTGTGAAGGACAATTGTTTACCTTGGCAACGTGAGGGTCGAGGCTCTGTCACTGCTCTGCGTCCCCTGGGCTTGGAGCTGGAGCACTGTCCCCTCTCTGGGCTCTGGTCCAGGTTATTTTTATATCTCCTGAAGCCTTGCAGGAGTGGGAGGTGACCAATGCAAGCAGAGGTCTTGGGAAGTGAGGGGAAAATGGGAAAAGCCAGCGTGGAAGCGTTTCCTTTGGCTGTGCCAGCACAGCTCAGGGCATTTTGCTGCTCTCAGGGCTCAGGTTTTGTTCCTGGCTTTGCTCTGCTGGAGGAGGATTTTAGGGCCCTGTTGGTGGAGTTCAGTTAAGGTTGGAAAAGATTTCAGAGATGGTGGAAGCCAAGCTGGGCAGGGGTCTGGAGCTGCTGCTTGCAGGAGGGCTCTGCCAACACCTTTGGGGAGGTTCTGGGGTCTCAGGGGGTGTCCCTCACTTTGAGGGAGTCTGTGCCTAGTGGGGACAGGGAATCTGCCCCTGCCTGGGGCTGGATCCACCAAACTCCCACAGCAGCAGCTTTGGAACCCCGAAACCTCAAACCCTGGCTGTGCTCCTTCCCCTGCAGCTCTGGGATGATTCTGCTTCCAGAAATAACCTCTGCCCACCCCTGCCTCCACCTCCTGTGCCAGGTGCCTTCCCAGGCAGCTGGGGAAGAGCTGGCAGCAGATCCCTGGTGCTGTGACACCTCCCTGGGGCTCTGCAGAGACACCCGGGGGTGTGGCACCTGCCCTGACACCTGGGCACAGGTGGCACAGTGTCCCTGCCCTGAGCCTGGCACCAGGCTGGCATGCTGTGGGTGGGTCCTGCCCAGTCCTGCTGCTCAGGGGGACAGCTCTGCATGTCCCCTGTCCCTGCTCAGAGCCTGGCACTGCTCCTGTGGGGAGCAGCAGGCTCTCAGAGCTGCCAGGCACTCAGGGGTGCCCAGTGTGGCACAGGTGACGGCAGGGGACAAGTCCTGCTGAAGGGAGAGGAGTGCAGGGACCTGTCTGTGTTGGAGGATGCTCAGGGAAGTGTTACCCCAGGCTTTGAGATGGATAAACCTGAGAAAAATCTACCAGGAAAAGAGCCCAGGGCAGTGAGTGACCCTGGGGCAGGGTGTGAGTGACCCTGGCACTGTCAGGGCAGTGAGTGACCCTGGGGCAGGGTGTGACTCTGGGGCAGGGTGTGAGTGACCCTGGGGCAGGGTGTGAGTGACCCTGGCACTGTCCAGGGCAGTGAGTGATCCTGGGGCAGGGTGTGAGTGACCCTGGCACTGNGGAAAAAGCAGCAGCCTTTATTGGACTGCTGCCTTAAATTGAGCAGAAAATCAGCACCAAATGGGCGTGCAGGAGCTGCAAGCCCAGGCCCTGGTGTTGGTGTGTTTTCTGTGAAGGACAATTGTTTACCTTGGCAACGTGAGGGTCGAGGCTCTGTCACTGCTCTGCGTCCCCTGGGCTTGGAGCTGGAGCACTGTCCCCTCTCTGGGCTCTGGTCCAGGTTATTTTTATATCTCCTGAAGCCTTGCAGGAGTGGGAGGTGACCAATGCAAGCAGAGGTCTTGGGAAGTGAGGGGAAAATGGGAAAAGCCAGCGTGGAAGCGTTTCCTTTGGCTGTGCCAGCACAGCTCAGGGCATTTTGCTGCTCTCAGGGCTCAGGTTTTGTTCCTGGCTTTGCTCTGCTGGAGGAGGATTTTAGGGCCCTGTTGGTGGAGTTCAGTTAAGGTTGGAAAAGATCTCAGAGATGGTGGAAGCCAAGCTGGGCAGGGGTCTGGAGCTGCTGCTTGCAGGAGGGCTCTGCCAACACCTTTGGGGAGGTTCTGGGGTCTCAGGGGGTGTCCCTCACTTTGAGGGAGTCTGTGCCTAGTGGGGACAGGGAATCTGCCCCTGCCTGGGGCTGGATCCACCAAACTCCCACAGCAGCAGCTTTGGAACCCCGAAACCTCAAACCCTGGCTGTGCTCCTTCCCCTGCAGCTCTGGGATGATTCTGCTTCCAGAAATAACCTCTGCCCACCCCTGCCTCCACCTCCTGTGCCAGGTGCCTTCCCAGGCAGCTGGGGAAGAGCTGGCAGCAGATCCCTGGTGCTGTGACACCTCCCTGGGGCTCTGCAGAGACACCCGGGGGTGTGGCACCTGCCCTGGCACCTGGGCACAGGTGGCACAGTGTCCCTGCCCTGAGCCTGGCACCAGGCTGGCATGCTGTGGGTGGGTCCTGCCCAGTCCTGCTGCTCAGGGGGACAGCTCTGCGTGTCCCCTGTCCCTGCTCAGAGCCTGGCACTGCTCCTGTGGGGAGCAGCAGGCTCTCAGAGCTGCCAGGCACTCAGGGGTGCCCAGTGTGGCACAGGTGACGGCAGGGGACAAGTCCTGCTGAAGGGAGAGGAGTGCAGGGACCTGTCTGTGTTGGAGGATGCTCAGGGAAGTGTTACCCCAGGCTTTGAGATGGATAAACCTGAGAAAAATCTACCAGGAAAAGAGCCCAGGGCAGTGAGTGACCCTGGGGCAGGGTGTGACTCTGGGGCAGGGTGTGAGTGACCCTGGCACTGTCCCAGGGCAGGGTGTGAGTGACCCTGGCACTGCCTTGGTGTGAATTCTGCCAGCCCAGCCCTGCCCCAGCTCGTGTTGGTGGCAGACAGGTCTGAGCTGCTGCTCTGCCCTGTGCAAGGTCCTTGCAGGTTTGTTTCTTTTCCCTCCTGCTGTCCCTGCACGTTTGGGATCCCCCACAGCTCCTTCCCCCTGCTCACATCTCTGCTGACTCCTGGTGGTTCTTGGCCTCCTCGGTGCAGATCAAGGAGCTGGCTGGGGATTTTCCAGGGTTAAATTTGGGATCTGTGTCCTGCTGCTGCCCTGGCCTCAGGTAGAGCTCTGGTGTCACTGCCCAGGGGTGAGCAGTGCCCTGTGCCAGGCACGAGCAGACTTGGGAAGAGTTAGTTAAGGATGGAGGGCTGGGCATGGGAATGATTATTAATTTATTAATGATTTGCTCTGAGCAAGAAGAGGCTCAGCTGCCTGTTTCATTCATTTTTCAGCTCTGCACGATCTTTTTGTTCCCAATTCCGTTTCTTCCCTTTGCTTCTTTCCCCTTCCCTGCTCTTCCCCCTCCTCCTCTCATTTCTTTCTCCTCAAACCCTTTTTTCCCCCCCCACTTCCTTTTCCATTCTCAATCCCCATCTCTCTCTCTCACACACACACAAACATCCTTCTTCCTTTCCATTCCTCCTCTCCAGCTGCCTGTCCCGGTGTCCTCCCTCCCTCTCTCCCTCTCCCAGCTCCTGGGGAAGAAGACAATTTGAAGGTTTTCCGCTCTGCTCTCAGCTGAGAGGCTCCTTCCCTCAAGCCAATCAATGGGAGCCTTTCAGCCCCACTGGGGCTTGGCAAACATGAGATCAATAAGTTATTAGCACCATTCTGTCAGCTGTAATGTGGAGATTGATCGGGGCCGGGGCTCCTGCTTGCTGCCTGGCACTTCCCCAGCCTGATAAAGATGACAGATTAAGGGAATAAGAAAAAGGAATTAAGGAGTCTGGCTGTCAAAGCTGTCACAGGCTGGAGGAGCAGTGGGTTTTGTTTTTTTTTTCAGGGGCTGAATGAGTGCAATTGGACATTTAAATGGTGCTAAGGGGGTACAGCACCACCAGCAGCTCTGCTGGAAATCGCTGTCCTCGTCCTTCCCCAGGCTGAGGAAACCCTTTGGGGGAGCAGCCAGGGAGGGGGAGCAGCTCTGCTGGCTCCTGAGGGCCACCCCAGGCTGGGGATGCTGTCCCTGCCTCCCTGGTGGCAGGTGACATTCCCACAGGAGCTCTGTGTCAGGGTGTTCTCAAAATTCTCACGGCTTTTTTGGCGCTGATGGAGAAATTGAGGCCAAACAAGCTTTGCCTGAGAGGTTTGTGGTCACAGAATCCCAGAGTGGTGGGAAGGGAGTTTAAATCCCACCCAGTGCCACCCCTGCCGTGGCAGGGACACCTCCCACTGTCCCAGGCTGCTCCAAGCCCTGTCCAGCCTGGCCTTGGGCACTGCCAGGGATGGGGAATTCGTGACCTGTCTGTGCTCAGGTCTCTGATTTATCAAACTTCCCCCTCCTCCTGTGTCACCTTGCTCCTTTCCAGGCAGGAAAATGAGCCTCCCAAAGGCCTGCACTTGCAGCCCACTCTCCCAGCTGCGTTCTTTTAAATCTTTTCCGAAAGAAAGTTGAGATTCACAAGTTTGTGATTGCTAAAAAGCCTCTCTGCAGCATATGAAATTAATTCAGATCTCTCTCTTAAGTGCAGTATATCCTTTCCATGAGCGTTTTTCAGACTATGAATATTTACCACCTTTCTGTGGCTTTGGTGAATGCTGTAAAAATGGATTTTGGAGAACCTGGGAGCCGGGGGGATGTTGGAGCACCTTCCCTAATACACAGCCTCGTTCCAGACAGGCTGCAGGGTGGCTCCAGCATCCCCTGCACCTCCCAGTGTTTCACTCCTTGGGGAGCTGAAATATTGGACATTGCCCTCAGGTGCTTTGCTGCAGCTGGGGAGATGGAGTGTGAGGAGGTGGGAGGCAGCAGGATCCTGGGCATGGTGGGAGGAGAGGCAGATGGTCCTGTGGAGCTGGGGAAGGGGATCCAGGCTGCTTCCCGTGCCCAGGAAAGGCTGCTTGGTATCCCTGGGAATCCTGCCCAGCCCCCTCTTGGCTGGGAGCTGTGCTCGAGTGGCGTTTGGGGAGGGGTGGGGACACGGAGCCAGCCTTTGGGGTGGCCGTGTGAGATCAGATGGGGATGGGCACTGGCTGTCCTTGGGGCCCAGCTCTGCTGCTGGGAGCAGTGACTGCACAGCCAGAGTCCCCCAGAAGTGAGCGAGAAGGAGAAACCCCTTGGGTTACTCCGCAGTGTGTCCCCCTCGCTTGGTGGCGAGCCCATTGCTGTGTCCCGTCCCTCCCTCCCCTCCGTTCCCTGCTTTCCTTTGCGTTCCCAGGATCTCCTGTGGCACGGAGCTCCGAGGGGGATGCTGAGGGAGGGGTCAGAGGCAGCCTGGGCAGTGCTGGGGACAGTCCTGGGCAGCAGTGCCACCCTGCCCTGATGTCTGTCTGTCTGTGCTGTCTGTGTATCTGTCTGTGTGACTGTGTCTGTCTATGCTGTGTGTCTTTCTGTGCTGTCTGTGCTGTCTGTCTGTGTGTCTGCCTGTGCTGCCTGTGCTGTCTGTGCTGTCTGTGCTGCCTGTGCTGTCTGTGCTGTCTGTGCTGTGTGTCTGTGTGTCTGTCTGTGCTGTCTGTCTGTGTGTCTGCCTGTGCTGTCTGTCTGTCTGTCTGTGCTATCTGTGTGTCTGTGTGTCTATCTGTGTGTCTGTGTGTTTATCTGTGTGTCTCTCTGTGCTGTCTGTCTGTCTGTGTGTCTGCCTGTGCTGCCTGTGCTGTCTGTGCTGTCTGTGCTGCCTGTGCTGTCTGTGCTGTCTGTGCTGTGTGTCTGTGTGTCTGTCTGTGCTGTCTGTCTGTGTGTCTGTCTGTGCTGTCAGGCTCCTCCTGCACTCCCAGTCTCAATCTGAGTGCCGTCCACCAGCAGATGAAGGTGTGGGGGCACAGGAGATGACCCAGGGCAGTGAGTGGGGCTGGAGCTGCTCCTGCCGTGTCCCAGCCCCGTGACCTGACCTGCTGGCAGGGGATTCCTGCCTTTCTTCTGCAGCTGCTTTGGCATTCCCTGTGCAGAGACCCAGCAATATTCCCTGTCCCCTCATTCCTTACTAGAGCTCTGGTATTGTTCCAGGATCCCAAATCCCACAAGCTGACTGTTTCCCTGCCCCCAGCTTCTCCAATAATTTTTTTTCCACCATTCTTGTTGCCCTCAGTTAAATTCTGGCCCGTTATTCCCATGACCTTGTGCTTCCCCCTGCCTTTGTTCCCTGGATTCCTGCTGGCCAGGGCTGGTGCCGATGGATGTGTGGCTGGATCCTCCTCTCCCAGCTTTTGTTGGGAGCAGCTCTGGTCCTGCTGAGCCCCAGCAAGCCAGGGCAGCTCCTCACAAAAGCCCTTGGCTGGGAAAGGGAGTCCCCAGGGTGTCCCCAAGGCTGTTGTGGGGGACACAGGGGGACAGGAGGAGCTGGAGCTCCGGGCTGGGCTCCCAGGGTGGGAGCTGTTCCTGCCAAAGGAAAAGGGGGAGATGCTGCCAAGACATCTCAGACTGGCCAGGGGGGATTGTCATCCTCAGGGCTGGAGTTAAGAGTGAGGGAGGATGTTCTTCCCTCTCTGAAAATCACGGGGAAGGAGTGGAAGAGGGGCTCTGGTCTGGCTGGCCCAGCCTGGGTGGTTTCCCGTGGAAGTTGGCTCCGTTCTGTGTTTACTCAGGGCTTCGTGGTCCCAGAAGCTTTCAGAGCAGCCCCAGTGCTGGATGGGGAGCGTGAGATAGGTCTGAATCCCTTCCCGTGGTGCTGGAGCTCAGTGCAGAGGAATTTGGTGCAGCCCCTCAGCTGAAACTGGGACCCTTTGTAGCCCCTCCAGCAAAAACCTTGTGAGCCCCCCATTGATTTCCCTTCTCCAGGTGACCCCCCCTGCTCAGCTCTCCCCACGAGTGTCCTTGGTGCAGATTCCCTGTGAAGAGTGGGATAAAGCCCCTCTGTCTTTGGGGAAGCCTAGGGATATGTTTTCTAATCTCCCCAGACTTAGGCTCCCAAGTCCTCTCCTGAAAGCTGATCAGGAGGCTTGGGGTTCTTAGATGTGTTGGTGAGGATGACTCTTAAGCCAGGCAGCTCTGCTGAGTGCAGGGAGGCTGAGGATTAGAGCAGGGCAGGAGACAAAATAACCTCCCCAGGCTGGCTGCCACACCAGCTGCTCCATGGGGCCGTGCCCACATCCTTTCTCCTGCTGCTGCAGAGCCTGGGGTGATCCCTGAGCAGGGCACAGCAGTGCTGTCCTGCTCCAGCTGCTGCCCAGCCAGGCTCCATGCCCCTCTGCAGGAGTGCAGCAGGTGAGTGCTGGACCTCCCACCAAACAGGGCAGGGAAAAAAAAAAAAGTCCACTCTGGTTTCTGCAGCTTTGGGGGAAATGTTTCGACTGCTGTGTCCAAATCCTCCCCCTGGGTCGCTCCCTGTGCTGCCTGGGCAGGCCAGCAGGAGCCTGGGATGGGATGTGGGGTCTGGGGACCTGGCTCAGGGGTTTTGTGCTGCACTGGTGGCACTGGGTGCTCAGTTTGCAATTTTGGGTTTCCCCCAGCCTCCCTCCCTCGTGTTACTGCCTGGCCTGGCTTTGTAACTCTGCAATTCTCCTCATAATGTCTTTCATTTTCAGCTGTAATGTTAAAACTGCCCCGATTTGGCTTCCTTTCAACTGCAATGCTTTGTAGGAGGGCAGGGGAGAGGAGGCAAAAGCAGGGATTTGGGGGGAGCAAAACCCCAACCATCCCTCTCCCCATCCTTTCAGGTGGATTTTGCCTTCTGCAGGTGCAAAATGGGCTGAGCAGAATCTGCCTTGGGGCTTCGTGGTCGCTGAGCAGCAAGGCACTAAATGCACAGCCTGGCTCTGGGAGGGTGCTGAGACATCCAGGAGCTGCTCTGCCAGCTCATTTGCAAAACAGATTTGGTTTTGCTGCTGCTGCTGCAAAGTCAGGGGGAGGATGCTGGTGGCTGCTCCCGTCCCAGGGTCCTGGCTGTGTTCAGGGCACAGGGGGCAGGTGGAGCCCCAGGGCTGGGTGGGGAGTGCAGGGTCCTGGAAGGGCCGTGCAGGGGCAGGGGGGGTGGCAGAGCTGAGCACAGGGTGAGGTGCTGGGGCACAAACCCTCGCTGGGGGTTGATTGAGTGATTAAAACAAGCGGGACCTGCCCAGAGATTGGCTTCTCACAACACTGAGCTGGGACTCAGAAAATCAGAGCTCAGTCCTGTGCTCTGCTCCTGCCTCAGTGCGTTTGGGGTTGGTTTTTCCAGCTCTGTGATGATCCTGATGCTGATCTTTATTCCCTTTTTCCTTGCTCTATTTCCTGTTGATTCGGTCCCCACACTTCTGGGGCCAGAGGCGTCTCTGCCACACTGCAGGGCTTTGCCTTAACTGAAGAAAGAAACAAAAAAGAGGAAATGTTTCATTCTGAGACGGCACAGAAAATCTGGCAGCCCAAATCCAGCCCCTGTTGTGTGGGAATTGCTGCTGTGGGATGAGGTGGAGCTGGGAGGATCCCAGGGGATAAATGTGGGATCTCTGTGCAGGGAACGTGGCCTGCAGGACCCCTCTGTCCCCCAGTGCCACCTGTCACACCTGGGGGCTCACCTGGGGGCACAGGTGACACGGACTGGTGTCACTTCAGGTGCTGGTCCTGTCCTGCCCCGAGCAGGGACTGGGAGGGACATGGAGCTGCTGGTGGGTGTGGGAATAACTGGGAGTGGCTGGGAATTAACTGGGAGTAACTGGGAATGCCTGGGAATAGTTGGGAATGTCTATGAATATTTGGGAATAGCAGGGAATATTTGGGACTGGCTGTGAATATCTGGGAATAACTGGGAATAGCTGGGAATGGCTGGGAGTGGCTGGGAATTAACTGGGAGTAACTGGGAATGCCTGGGAATAGTTGGGAATGTCTGTGAATATCTGGGAATGGGGGAATGGAACTGGGAATGGCTGGGAATTAACTGGGAATGGCTGGGAGTGGCTGGGAATTAACTGGGAATAACTGGGAATGGCTCGGAGTGGTTGGGAATATCTGGGAATACCTGGGGATGTCTGGGAATGTCTGGGAATATCTGGGAATGTCTGTGAATACCTGGGAATGTCTGTGAATACCTGGGAATGTCTGGGAATATCTGGGAATATCTGGGAATGTCTGTGAATATCTGGGAATGTCTGGGAATACCTGGGAATGTCTGGGAATACCTGGGAACGTCTGGGAATATCTGGGAGTGTCTGGGAATATCTGGGAGTGTCTGGGAGTGTCTGGGAATACCTGTGAATGTCTGGGAATATCTGGGAATAGCAGGGCCCCCGCATAGATGGGCCCGGGGGTGGGGGAGGAGCAGCGGGAGGGAAGCAGGGATGGGAGGATGAGGATGGCAGAGCTGTGAAACCCGGGAATGTTCCCTGCTCCCATTCCAGGGCTGGCACACGGAGCCCGTGCTGCTGTCAGCAGCTCTTTTCCATGGAGACTCCTCTGCTCCAGCCCTGCTGGGAGCACTGGGGCTCGAGCTGCTCCAAAGCCACAAATCCTGGCTGGGAACAGCCCTGAGGATTGCAGGAAATGCAATCCTGGCCTCCAGCACTGTTTGCAGGGTCAGGGAAACTCTTCCAGGAAAATGAGGGCGAGGGATGGAGCAGGGCAGGGAGGGGGGCTGGGGGCTCTGGGTGAGCTCACCTGCCCAGGTAGCTGGGAGCTGGGGAGGGGAGGGGGGCTGGGGAGTGATGGAGGGGGAAACTGAGGCTGGAATGGGGAAATTCCCTCCATGGACAGGCTGGAACAGGGAAACTGAGGCAGGAATGGGGAAATTCCCTCCATGGACAGGCTGGAACAGGGAAACTGAGGCAGGAATGAGGAAATCTCAAGCCTGTCCATCATCCCCCAGTGCTGGATTCCAGAAATCTGGAGTTTTGGAGCTTTCTGTGCTTCCAGGCACAGACCCCTTGGAAAACACTGCTCTGGAGCTGAAACCTTGGAGAAGGTTTGTGAATATAAATAATGAGTCAGAAATCACAAATGTGCAGCAGGTTAGATGTGTGTATTTTCACTGGGTGATAAGTTTTAAATTTTAACGTTTTATAGTGTAATGGTGAATATAAAACAAAAAAAATTAAGTAGTGTCTTTGTTCATCTTCTTCTTCACAGAACTTAAGTAATAACCTCTGGTTAGTCAGTCTAATGTCATTCTAAAAGTCATAAGAATCTATTATTAAGTAAAAAAAATAAATAATATGTGTTAAACTTCTATTAGTTTGTTTAGCTTTAAAAAGCCTTAAAACAAAACTGAAGCCATTTTTCCTACTTCTAGCAAAGACCTGAAAGTGCTGTTGTACGTTCTGTAATTCTTTAATAAAATACAATAAACATCCAAGTCCAAACACAAAAAACCCCAATTGCCTTTCTAACAATCCTAGCTCAAAACAAAAACAAGTAAATAAATAATACCATTAGTAAATAGTGCAAAAAATAAATAGTGCACTATTAATGAACAGTGCAAAAAATAAATAGTGCACCGTTAATAAATAGTGCACCGTTAATAAATAGTGCACCATTAATAAATAGTGCACCAAATAAACAGTGCACCATTAATGAACAGTGCAAAAAATAAACAGTGCACCGTTAATAAATAGTGCAAAAAATAAACAGTGCACCATTAATAAATAGTGCAAAAAATAAATAGTGCACCGTTAATAAATAGTGCAAAAAATAAACAGTGCACCGTTAATAAATAGTGCAAAAAATAAACAGTGCACCGTTAATGAACAGTGCAAAAAATAAACAGTGCACCGTTAATAAATAGTGCAAAAAATAAACAGTGCACCGTTAATAAATAGTGCAAAAAATAAACAGTGCACCATTAATAAATAGTGCAAAAAATAAATAGTGCACCGTTAATAAATAGTGCAAAAAATAAACAGTGCACCGTTAATAAATAGTGCAAAAAATAAACAGTGCACCGTTAATAAATAGTGCAAAAAATAAACAGTGCACCGTTAATAAATAGTGCAAAAAATAAACAGTGCACCGTTAATAAATAGTGCAAAAAATAAACAGTGCACCGTTAATAAATAGTGCAAAAAATAAACAGTGCACCGTTAATAAATAGTGCAAAAAATAAACAGTGCACCGTTAATAAATAGTGCAAAAAATAAACAGTGCACCGTTAATAAATAGTGCAAAAAATAAACAGTGCACCGTTAATAAATAGTGCAAAAAATAAACAGTGCACCGTTAATAAATAGTGCAAAAAATAAACAGTGCACCGTTAATAAATAGTGCAAAAAATAAACAGTGCACCGTTAATAAATAGTGCAAAAAATAAACAGTGCACCGTTAATAAATAGTGCAAAAAATAAACAGTGCACCGTTAATAAATAGTGCAAAAAATAAACAGTGCACCGTTAATAAATAGTGCAAAAAATAAATAGTGCACCGTTAATAAATAGTGCAAAAAATAAACAGTGCACCGTTAATAAATAGTGCAAAAAATAAACAGTGCACCGTTAATAAATAGTGCAAAGCCCAGCATCCACCCCCAGAGCCCGGTGCCAGTTTTGTGGAGGGATTTGGTGCCGGGCTGGTGTTTTGGAGGCGTCCTGTGCTCCTTGAAAAGCCTTGGAATGCCACCTGGAGCTGGGCAGTGGCACCTGCTGAACAAATCCCTGATCAATCCCAGCAGCCTGGGCTGCTCTGCTGCATTCCCAGGGATGGGGACTGATCCTGACTGCAGGGGACACTTGCTGGGCTGGGAATGTCCCCTGGAACAGCGATGATGATGATGATGTTGTTATAAAAAAAAAATCCTGGGGGGTTTTGTCACCTTCCCTCACCCCCACATTGCAGCAGCCTGGCTGTGTTTGAGCTCACGGGCACATCCAATCCATTCTCACTCAAAACCTGCTGCTTGTTTTTGGTTTTTTATTTTATTTTTAAATTATTTTCTCTTTCTTTGAAGATGCTGCATCTTTAACAAGCCCTTGATAGATGAGAGTGTGATGCTTGCAGTGACAAACAGGCTCTTCCTTCCTGCCCATATGCACCATCATGCTTTCAGTTTCCCCCCAGCGTTATTAAGGGGAAGGATATTGATTTGAAATCTGCTCGGGGACGCTGTAATTGTGTATCAGAGATTTGGTGCTGCTTCGGAGGGCTGCAGTAATGCAAAAGGCTTGAGTGTTTCCGTGCAATCCAGAGGGGGAAGATTGCTGAGGACCTTGAGGTTTTGAAGGAGGAGGGGGGAAGGAGGGGGAGAGACTGAGACAGAGAGAGAGAGAGACAGAGATACTGTGGTAGGAAGATTCAGAGATCTGTTGTGCTTTTTTTT
>VWZS01008568.1:132548-145665 GCA_013397075.1 Rhabdornis inornatus
CGCCCGGGGGGCTGCGGGCACGGCCGAGAGCAGCCCCGGGGCAGCGCTTGTCGCCCGCGGGGAGCCGCGAGCAGCCCCGGAGCGGCGGTGCCTCTGTCTGTCCGGGTGTGTCTGTGTGTCTGTCCCGGTGTGTCCGGGTGTGTCTGTGTGTCCGGGTGTCTGTCTGTCCCGGTGTGTCTGTGTGTCTGTCCAGGGGTCTGTCTTGTCTGTCCGGGTGTATCTGTGTGGCTGTCTGTCCGGGTATCTGTCCATCGGGCTGTCTCTTCGGGTGTCTGTCCGGGTGTATCTGTCTGTCTGTCCGGCTGGGGGGGTGGCGGGGTCGGTGCGGGGCGGCAGCAGCAGCAGCTCCTCCATCGCCCGTCGCTCCTCCATGGCTCACCGCTCCCTGCCCTCCGCTGTCCCCAGATCTGCTCCGGGCACGGCAGGAGGTGGCGGCGGCGGCGGCGGCGGCGCGGACCCCGGGCGCGATGGAAGCGCACATCCCCTCGGCCGGCAACTCGTCCAGCCAGCGCAGGAAGCAGGGCCTGCCCCAGCACAGGGACAGCCACTTCCCCGACAGGTACCGCACCCTGGGGGCGGGCTGGGGGGTGGGAACGGGGAGAGGCTGGGACAGAGCTGGGATGGGCTGGTCAGGGCGCTGGGGGAGTCACCGTCCCTTGGAAGTGTTGGAAAAGTGCGTGGATGTGGCGCTGGGGACGTGGTTTGGTGGTGACCGCGGCAGTGGCAGGGTAATGGCTGGACTCGGTGATTCTAGAAGGCTTTTCCAACCTTTAGGATTGTGTAATTCCATGGGAAAAGGCAGCGGTGCCCGGGGCTGGGCAGAGCTGGTTTACCTGGGCAAGGTGTGATCGTCTCCTCTGGGGGTTGTGCAGGTGCTGGGGATGCTCCTGCCACGCTCTGGGGTGTCTCTATGGAAAGGGGGGGAACCTGTGCCTGTGCTGATCTGCATCCACATCCAGGGGAGCGCCTGCCAGGCTGGAATGATCCCAAATCCTGTGTTAGAGACGCCACTCTCACCTGTTCTTGGGCACAGAGCAAGTTAAGGTGTTTAAGTTTGCGTTCCGTGGCATCCCCAGATGACGAGAGAGAAGAAACGCTCTGAGATGGAGCAGAAAGAGAAGTTTTTTCTTTGTTAAGGAAAAGAGCCAGAGCTTGCCTCTCCCACTCCTTGGAGTGCTGGAAAGCTGATATCCCCCCACCCCCAGGAAATTCTAGCTCATTTATCTTGCTCTGTGCCACGAGCCATTCCCTCTGCAATCAAGAACTTCAGAGGGAAATTAAATTAAAGCTGTGTGCTTTGCTGACAGGGATGGAGGGGACAGGAGGGGGATGCAAAGCCTTTGGATGTCACGGGATGAGCAGTGGAAGGAAAGCTCTGGTATTTACACTTCCCTTGGCTTTTCCAGGGTGGGGGCAGAGCAGGCTGCACCGTCAGCTCTGTAGTGTGTGTGCGTGTGCTGAGTCCGGAGTTTTTCCCCCGTTTAGAGCCTGGAGATCCCGTCTGGTTTTCCTGCTCTCCCGTTGCGCTGTGGAGGGCCCGGGCAGCCCTGCAAGCCTCTCTCCCACAGCGTGTACTTTGGCTAACCCAGCCCATAAATCCCGGCCCTGAGCAGACCTGGGAGGAATGCAGGGATGGAGGAGCCTCAGGAGCGGTTCCCCAGCTCTGTGTGGGCTGGAGAGGAGCCAGGCCGGCCCCAGGGCTGCTGGAAAAGCATCCACGGAAGGGAGGAGCTGCTCGTGGGGAGGTGCTGCTGGCAGGAGGGGCAGGCTGAGAAGGGGCACGTCCAGATCAGACCCAGATCAGTGTTTGTTTGCCACTGGCTAGCAGGTGCTGTGCTGGGGGCGTGGAGCTGGGCTAGCCCAGGAGGTGTTCCATGGTTTGGGAACAGGGGAGGGAAGATGCTGGACAGGGGTTGAAGGCCAGGAGGTGGCTCTTGGACCAAACCACTGCTTTTCCTCCTGGAAACTCCTTTGGAGAACTGGGTCAGTTCTCCATATAGCCCCACAAATAATGGGATTGGCAGGGGAGGGAAATCCTGGCGAGGGAGGGACACACAGGGACACAAACTGTCTGTGATGCTGAGAGAAATGCCTGTGGGACCTTGGCACAGGTGTGAGGAGCCCCCAGTGCCTGAGTTTCCCCTGCTGGAGGGGACAGTGGCTCTCACCTTGAGAGGAGGTTGTGTTTGAAGGTTCAGTTGCAAGAGCAGCAGAACTGGGGTGTGTTGGTGGAGCAGGGGTTGGAATGAGCTGATCTTTGAGGTCCTTTCCAACCCAAACCAGTCTGGGATCTGCTCACAGGGTTGTTACTTTCTCCCCAGAGGTCTGCAGCCCCCTGAGGGTCAGCGTGAGTCCCTCTGCTCCCTGCCAGAAGTGACCTGGCTGGAGCTGTGCCAGCTGTTCCTCCAGGTGTTTTTGGGAATGCCAGGAGCAGCTGTGGCCGTGTGTTGCAGAGCAGTGAAGTTCTGTGGGTGGTAATTCCTCCCTTGCATTCCCTGTTAGCCTTGGGTTTGTGCTTGGGGTAAATCAGAGCAGCCTCGTGCACCTTTATCCTGGAGGAACAGAAATTTCCAAAGGTCCAGGTGGGCACTGGCAGGGGAGGGGGCAGTGGAGGAAGGAGCCTCACATCCCCAGGCACACGTGGGTGAATTTCTGGTGTCTCCTTTCCCAGGAGCAGAGGGGTGAGAAGTGCTTGGCACGCTGTTCAAATTCCATTTCAGCTTCCTCTGTGCAGCTCAGGTCAGCTCTGAGCTTTGTGGGCAGGAATAATCAGTGACTTCAGCCCTTCTGGCAAAGCAAGAGGGGAGAACCCCCAGTGGTGACCCAGTTTTTATTTGTCAGGGCAGTGCTGGTGTTCCTGCAAAGGCAGCCATGCAGAGAAGGTGCCTGGCAATGGGAGCTGTGCCTGAAATTCTCCAGCCCCCAGGTGTGAGGGGGCTGAGCTAGGGGACACTTGGGCGTGCTCAGACACGTGTCATTAATTAATTAATTATTAATTAATATCTTTGCTGGTCACAAACAGGCTGGGAGGTTTGGCTTTGTGGGGATGAGACACAAACACACAGATTCAGGTTTTTTTGGGCCGAGGTCCTGGTCCCTTCATCTCTGCTCCCTTCTGCATCTCTTGGAAGGAGTCAGTGAAGCTGAGACATCTTGCCAAGAGCAGACTCAAGCCCCAGCCTGGAGAATTCATTTGCTTTCACGGTTTTGGTTTCCTGGGTCCTTTGGAGATGGATTCAGCTGGGATGCTGGAGTGCCAGGGTGCTCTGTTTGGGAAGATGGTTGGGTTCAGTGTTATAAAAAGACTTGGAAGAGGAGAGGGTACAACTGAAAGGTGCCACTGTAACCACTCCAGCCTGGAGCTCTTCCCATCCCCAAACTGCTGCCTCTCCTGCAGAGCTGGCAGGTGGCTGTACCCTGCAGAGCTGCTTGGATCCTGCTCCTTGCCTGCTGTCTCCAGGATTTGTTGGCAGTGTTCTCCTGGGGTCTTTCAGCCTGGTGTGTTCTTCCCCGAGGTGCTCATCCCTGCTTCTCTCTGTGTGGAGCCTGGGGGAGATTTGCTCCTGAGGAAAACCTTTCACACAGAAGGGGCTGGAGAGGAGCTGGGGCAGGGCTGGGGGAGCTCAGTGGGGTGAAGCTCCTTGGCTGGGGTTGATGCTTCAGTTCTGTGCTGGGATTTTGGGGTTGGTTTTTGTGCCTGCGGTGTAAGGTGTGGGGTCTGGGGGGACCCTGCCCCTCTCAGGGGAGGAGGCAGAGCCAGGGCAGGTGTTGAGGCAGGTGAGGTACGAGCACTCAGGGGCTCTGTGCTGCCTGAACAGGGGCAGTGGGAGCACAGATCATCCCCAGAACCCTGAACAGGGACACAGCTCATCCCCAGCACCCTGAACAGGGACACAGCTCATCCCCAGAACCCTGAACAGGGACACAGCTCATCCCCAGAACCCTGAACAGGGACACAGCTCATCCCCAGCACCCTGAACACGGGCACAGCTCATCCCCAGCACCCTGAACAGGGACACAGCTCATCCCAGCACCCTGAACAGGAGCACAGCTCATCCCCAGCACCCTGAACAGAGACACAGCTCATCCCCAGCACCCTGAACAGGGGCAGTGGGAGCACAGCTCATCCCCAGCACCCTGAACAGGGACACAGCTCATCCCAGCACCCTGAACAGGAGCACAGCTCATCCCCAGCACCCAGGGAAGCAGCAGGAATGCCAAGGAACACGGGATGCTGCCAGCCTGAGGTGCCAGCACACCCCATGCCAGGTCCTGGGGAGCCCAGCCCCTTGGCAGGAATGAGCTGGGGGTGGGAGCCTGGGAGAGGCACCCACTGCTCCCTCCCCTGCAGGAGCTGACAGACACCAGGCACCAGCCAGAGGCTTCCTCGGAGCAGAGCTGTGCCCAAAATACCCAGCCTGGATTTTTGGATTCCCTCCTTCCCATCTGCTGTTGCTACGGTTTGTTCTTCCACCGCCTCGTTCCTCCTCCCTGCTCTGGGGAGGTTTTCCTTTTCCCTGCTGGCTCCTTGGGCTCATCTCCTGCCCTTTTTGGGCACCTCCTGCCCTCTCTGGGCTCATCTCCTGCCCTCTTTGGGCTCATCTCTCCTGCTCTTACCCACCCCAGCCCTGTGTCCCCCTCTCCTCTCTGGAAGCTCTGATTTTCTGATTTTTGCTCTCCCAGGATCCCTCCCTGGTTCCCATCTGGCTGAATGTTCTGCAGAGCAAAGGCCAAAGAGCCTGGCCTGATGGAACCAGTTTGGTTTCAGCAGCAGTTTGGATTTTGGGAGGGGGCAGCACGAGCCAGCCCCTCGCTGCTGCCCTGGGAGGGCAGTGCCAGCACATGTTCCTTTTCCTGCCTGGAAATCCCACACAGCATTTTCAGCACAGGCCTTTGATTTTATTTATTCTCCCTTTTCTGGCAGTGTCTGGGGATGGCAGAGCAGCGAGGAGCTCTGTGCCTCCTGCCTGTTACCTCGGGTTTAAAGTGTCTCTTCCTATCAAATGCAGAGCAGGAGAAAGCAGAGCTTTCATGCATTCCTTCCCCCCCCCCCTCCCCTTCTCCCTCTTCTTCCATCCGTTCTAAATTTATTTCCATGCCTTGCCGCTTTCAATCTGCATTTCCTGACCCTCTCACATCTCCAGTCACAGCCTGTGCTCCCCCAGAGCCTGGACTGAGCCAGGGGGGAGCTCTGCTCTGGCCTTGGGAGGGTTAAAGTGAAAGGCTTGGTTTTAACAGTATAATGTGTAACCCCATAATGACTTTAAATATTGATTATTTGAAGGCCATTAGTGCTTATTGTTAAAGAAAAGTCGATACTTTTTAAGCCTTGTGAACCATTTGTCTCCTGTTAAAGGACATATCAAATTTAGCAGCGTGCAGTGCAAATCCCCTAATACCCTGCTCACAAGCCTCCAGCTGGCATTTTAGGGGGGGAAAAAGGAAAAAAAGGGGGCAGGGGGAGGAATGTGCAGCAACACGGAATTGCTCTCTGCAAGGTAAGGACAAGGCTTTATCAGATGTAATTGCCAGGGGCTAAATTCACCTCCTCAGAGCAGGGCACTGTAATTCTGACTCTGAGCCCTGGAGGGAGAGGAGGGAGGAATTTAATGGGGGATTCGAGGCTGACAGGAATCTGGGAGAGGATGCAGGGGTCAGTGTTGGGTGCTCACCTGTCTGCAAGCACAGCAGCCTTTGTTAAAAGTCTCGGATATTTTTTTTTTTTACTCTGGGGTTGCCAATTCTTTTTCCAGCTGGCTGGCAAGTGTGGGAGGGCTGCCCAGCCCTGTGCCAGGGCACGACCTGGTGCTGCTGCCTCCCTGCTGTGCCAGCTCCCCGTGCCAAGGATGGGGTGGATGGGCTGGCAGGGAGCAGGGCAAGCTCTCCAGCAGGTTCTGTGCCCCTGGCAGGTTGGCTCTGTGGGCTGGCACACAGGGTCTGTCCCTCGTGGGGGCTCCCCAGGGCTCTGGAGCAGCATCAGGCTCCCTGCAGGGAGGAAAATCCCTTCTTGCCCAAATACTCCTGAGCATCCCTGCCTGCCTGGTGGCACTGACCCCGCTGTGTTTGGCCATCTGCAGCCTTTTTTTGGGCTGTTTTGGCCATCTGGCCTGCCTGCTGTGACCCCAGGGGTGTGACAGTGCCAGCTGAGGGACCTTGGCCCAGCACCAGCCCCGTGTGGGTGTTTGGGGAGCCCCAGGGGTCTGTGTGTCCTGCTGTGCTGGGCAGGCGTGGTGACAGCGTGTGCCAGTGTGTGTCCCTGGGTTTCTAAACCTCGGGGCTCATCCCCAGGGTGTGTTGGGGGGTGTGGGACTGGTGTGTCCTGTCCAGCCCCTCTTCCAGCCACCTCCTGTGGCTGCTGTGCTCGTGGGATGGGGTCCAGGAGTGATGGTTTTGTCCCTTGGCCGCATCCCATTGCCCAGGCAGGCACCCGGAGCAGGTCCGGGAGGGCAGGGGAAGCTCTGAGGGAATGAACTGCAGAGTCTGGAGCAGATGTGAATTCCTCAGGGACCAAAGTCATGCCCCGTCGCACAACACGAAAGCACAAAAACAACCTGGCATGAGCACTGGGGCTGCCCCCAAAGGGAGAACCTTTCATTTTCCAGCGCCCAGCCCTGGTGCCCATCCCACACTCCGCTTCCTGGGCACAGCCTGGCATCCATCAGGGCGCTGCTTTATTTTTGGGCTCTCCTGCTGCTCCTGCAGGATCCCTTTCCCCGCACGCAGCACGGCCACGCCGCGGTTAACACCGCCTCGATTTCCTAAACCGCTCCTTCCAAAGCGAGCAGCACGTCTGCCAGGCTCGTCTGGCCGTGATTACAGCTAATTACGATCGAGCGGACACCTCGGAGCCCCCGTCACGCCGCTTTAATTGCGCGTTATTCATCCGCGGGGCTGGCCCGGGTGGCAGCAGCACTTGGCAGCCCCCGGGCGAGCGCGGCCCCGGCTAATTGCGAGCCCTCGGGGATTAGGGCAGGTGATTACACACTTGACGCTGTAATTACATCAGCATCGCTTGGCTGCTGCCCCGGCTCCGAGCCGAAGGTCGAGCGCGGCGTTACCTGAGATTAATTGGAGCTGCCAGCGGCGCACGGGCGGCATTAACATTGCAAGAGCCCCCATCGATCCCCGGCGCCTCCAGACACCGCAATTAGGTTAGAGGAGAGCCAGGGCAGCCGGGGAGGAGGGGAAGGAGAGCCGGGAGGCGGCCACGGGGACCGGAGACAGCCGGGGATGGGGAGGTGGGGATGGGCAGATGGGCACGGCACCGGGGAAAGGAGGAATTTTGGGGGGGAAGAGCAGCCGGGTCGGTGTTTTGGAGTGGTTGCACAGAACGGGGATAAAGCCGTGCTGGGAAGGTCTGTCCTTGCCCACTTCATGCCCAGGAGTCCTTGTCTGGCTTTCCATGACGTGATCCATGAACTGATCCATGCCCAGGAGCAGATCCATTTCCAGGAGCGGATCCATACACCTGAGCAAATCCATTTCCATGAGCTGATCGATTTCCAGGAGCAGATCATGCCCCTGAGCAAATCCATTTCCAGGAGCTGATCCATGCCCAGGAGCAGATCCATTTCCATGAGCTGATCCATTTCCAGGACCTGATCCATGGATGCCTGGGATGCTCCCGTTGTTATCCCCCACTGCAATGCCTCTGCACGTGCTGTGTTTGTTGCAGAGTCACAGGCACCTTCTGCCTCCCTCTCCCTTGCCCTGCAGCCTCTCCCAGAGCAGATTTTTCCAGGGAGATACTGTAAAATGGAAACAAACGGCCCCGCACTTGGCTGTGCCTCTGGATGCCCTGCTGAAGGTAATAATGTTGTAAGTGGCCATCAAAAGGAATTAAGAGACGTGCAGCCGGAAAGCAGATCTGCTTGCAGGCTCCCAGGGCAGATTTGCCTAATGGAAGAGACCTTGGCTCTTATTCCCTTCCTGCTTTTTTTTTTTTTCCCTGCCTTCCCTCCTGCTGCAAGTGCTCCCTGATTTTCCAGGCGTTGTCCCCTCCCCACCACCCAATCCTGCCTGTCTCAGTTTCCCCAGCCCCTGGCATCTGCTCTACCCATTCTGGTTGCCTTCACCCACCCCTTCTCCAGCAGGATTCCTTCCCACTGATCCCATTGCCCTTCCTGCTCACATCCCTCTTCTGGCTGTGTTTTCCTCTGCCTCACTTCCAGCTTTCTTCTCCAGAATTAAAGATCATCCCTTAGCCCAGCTAGGACAGGTTATTTTTGCAAGGCAAGCCAGCGATGCCTTCAGGTGTTCCCAAACCCACTCTGCAGCTTCCCAAACACTGAATTCCTTCTCAGGTGTGAGGTGGTCGAGGCAGAAACCCAAATGTGGTAAGGGAGGGGTGGATGGAGCATCTTCAGCCCTCCCCTTTAACCTGGGCAGGGAGAATCCCTTTGGACAGCCTGGCTGAAAGGCCACAGAAACAAAGGTGGGAAACGTGTGGGACCTGTGGGGTCCTGGCTGCTTTATTCCCCTTCTGGTCCTGCTGCTTTTCATTTTTCTCTCTGTTTTAGAAGCTCTGCATGTGGGTGGAGAGGCAGAGAGCAGCCTCTGGGGCAGGATGCAGCTCATCTGCAGCCAAGATGTTCTTCCTGAGCCAGAGCCCTTTGGAGCCTCCAGGTTTTCAACAAGGCTTTCTTTTCTGATTCCTGCAGGGAGATCTCCCACCCACCACCTCTGCTGTCCCCCCAGAACGCTCCTCACATCGCCCTGGGGCCCCACTTGAGACCTCCCTTCCTCGGGGTGCCTTCAGCTCTGTGCCAGACACCAGGTGAGTGCTCAGGTGACGCTCCTGGGCAGCCAGGGCAGGGCACGGGTGCAGCCTGTGACAATGTGCCCTGCAGCCCAGCAGCCCACACACCTTTTCTGTGTGTCCCCAAAACTGCTGTGCCAAATCCACGCTGGTTCTGCAGTGATGGGAGCAGATTGCTCCTTGGCTGCTCTTCCTGTTCATCCCCAGCTGCCCCCTGGCACTGAGGGGTAGCTGTGTCTGGAGCAGACAGGGGTGCCCAGGTGCCCTTTTTCCCTGTGGCACTGAGGGGTGGCTGGGCTCTGGAGCAGACAGGGGTGCCCAGGTGCCCTTTTTCCCCCTGGGGAGCTGGCCCTGGGGCACTGCTGAGATCAGTAACCCCCAGTGTTGTCCCTGCCCCAGGTTACGGGTTCCTCCAGCCAGCACAGGCAGAGATGTTTGCACGGCAGCAGGAGATGCTACGGAAACAAAACCTGGCCAGGTAAGAGTGACAAGGGCTGGGTTTGGGCTGGTGTGGGGTGAACTGGGTGCAGGTGACACAGAGCTGTGGAGGCTTCAGTAGCTCTGGGAAGGCTGTGTGAGAACACAGGGCTTTCCCAAGGGCTGGCCTGGGGACAGAGGTTTTTCCAGGAACAAACAAAGGCACCTGCTAGAGTTTACAGAGCGTGTATTTTGAGAACTCTGTTGTTGATAATGAAAACATCTGTACAAGAGGTGTTGTTCACTCTGACCAGTGAGCTGTATTCTGTTCTTGGGTTAGAGTGACGGTACTTAAGGAAGGTAGTGTGACAATAACGTGTCCCTTTCCTGTCTAGAGAGGAGACAGTGTTGCTGTGTGTTTTATTACAGCCCTTCCAATAGTTAATCCTTAATTAACAGCAGCACAGCAGTGCCTGAGTGAGGGATGTAGAAAGGCTGTGCAGGTGTGGAGCACGCCCCAGGAAGGAGTAGGATGACTTCCTCTCTCCTAGATGTTTTGAGCTATGCCTGTTCTCTTCAGCCACACAAACATACACCACAGCACATGGAGAAGCCTCCAAACCTGATCTCATGCTCAGATTTGGGGTCAGCTCAGCAGGAGAGCTGGACACAGGCTGGGAGATGCAGAGCTCTGTCAGAAGTCAGGCCCTAAAACACTGCAATGGGAAGCTCTAAGAAGGTCGAAACGTTCACACATCCCAAAGCAGGCAGGATCTGGTGTTGATACTCACCACGGCTGCTGGCAGCTCATTCACACATTTCATGGAGCCCAGAGGACAAGCTGAGGCCTGCAATGCTGTTTCCCTACACCACACTTGCTGCTCTATTATGGGATTGGGCAACTTCACTCCAAAAAGCTTCACAAAATAATCGACCACCGAATGCCACCAGAGTGAGAGGAGTTGGTCTTTGGTAACCCAGGAAAGGACTGAGGTTTGTTGTGGGGGCAGCTCTGTCTGAGTGAGAGCTGCAGAAAGGCTGTGCAGGTGTGGAGCAGACCCCCCACCAAAACCCCCTCTCCCAAATGATACCTGGAAAAGATTCTGTAGCTCGTGAGAAATGAGAGTTATAAAGTAGGTATGCGTTTATTCAGCACTGAGGTGCACGGGGGTAATTCCTCCCAAAGCATGCACACTGAAAGTTCAAATTCCTGCTCTATTTATTCCCTAAAAGCCTGGGGTTACACAATACCCCTAATACATACTCATGTCCTAGCCCCGCCTACTTTTGCTTACCTTCGTTTCCTATTCAAATGAACCAAAAGTCCTTTTGTGCTTGTGCCTCCCCAGTTCAGGGGTCGTTGGGGGTTTCTGGTGAAGGCTTCTGAACTCTTTATTGCACTTGAACTTTTCAACTTTGTCTCCAGAGAGTGTGTCTTAACCACTTCGGGCACGTTTTAGACCTTGAGATTAGTTCTTGTTGGTTTAGGGTTTTGGATGTATCGCTTATTACTGGTAGCAAGAATGTCAGGCGTTCCTCATTGTCTTGTCATTGATGAACTATTTCTTAATTTTCAATTCTCTGTCTCCCGAATCCCCCCAAAAACCGCGCCCAGGCTGGAGATGTCGGCCGAGCTGATCCGCCAGAAGGAGCTGGAGAACCTTCACCGGCAGAGGCTGCTGGCTGCCGGCGACCCCCTGAGCCTGCACCCGGGGCTGCCCCCCGACCACCCCGCTCTGCGCAGCGTGCACGACTCCCCCGAGGGCCACGCGCTGCGGGACGAGCTGTCCCGGCGCAACGCCATGCTGGTGCTGCGACACAACAACGCCCCGCTGCTGTCCCTCACCCCCGCGGGCCCCCCCGGGGCCGCCACCCCGCCCAAGGAGCAGCCACGGAGGGCCGGAGGCGGCCGCAAATCCTCGCAGCCCCGCGCGGAGCCGCAGGGAGAGGCGAGGGAAGCGGCGGAAGCGCGCGCCAGGGATGGAGGCCAGGACTGTAACGACGAGGAGATGAAGGACTCGGAGAGCGACGCCGAGGACAAGGCTGAGGGGGTGAAGGGAGAGGCGGCGGAGCTCAAGGAGTGCAAGGACGGCGCGGCCAAGGCGTGCGAGGTGGCCAAGGAGCTGGGCGAGGTGGCCGCGGCCCCCAGCGTCCCCTGCAGCTCCTCGAGCGCCGAGTCCCCCAGCCACCTGCTCGGGCCCAGCATCAACAAGGCCGAGGTGAAATATCTCCCTCCAGCCTCCCTGCCCGCGCCACAGCCGCTGCCCTTCGGATTCCCCTACACCATGAGCCCCTACTTCCATGCAGGTGAGCACCGGGGGCGCTGGGGGTGCTGGGGTGGAGCAGGGATGTGCTCGCAGTGCTGGAAGAGGATTCGTTCCACAGTGTGCTTGTGGTTGCTCTGTCGGCTTCTCTTCCTCGTTTCCAAAGGAATTTCTCCGTGGAAAGGCTGGTCAGGCACTGGGAGGGCTGCCCAGGGAGGTGGCAGTGCCACCATCTCCAGAGGTGTCCCAAGGAAGGATGGATGTGGTGCTCTGGGCTGGGGGACAAGGTCAAGGGTTGGACTCAGTGACCTTGGAGGGCTTTTCCAGCCTGGTTCCCACGTGCCCCTGGGCTCTGTGCCTGGCCTAGGGTGCATTTCTCAGTGTCACAGGCACTGGGAGAGCTGGGCTGGATGGGCCAGGCACTGCCAGCTCGTTTCTCACTGGGAGAGCTGGGCTGGATGGGACAGGCACTGCCAGCTCGTTTCTCACTGGGAGAACTGGGCTGGATGGGCCAGGCACTGCCAGCTCCTTTCTTACTGCAGGAACTGGGCTGGGTGGGCCAGGCACTGCCAGCTCCTTTCTTACTGCAGGAACTGGGCTGGGTGGACCAGGCACTGCCAGCTCGTTTCTCACTGGGAGAACTGGGCTGGGTGGGACAGGCACTGCCAGCTCCTTTCTTACTGCAGGACCAGGGGGCATCAATGGCACAAATGGAGCCTCAAACCCAGGGAGCCCCACCAGCCCGGCCAAGAACCCAAATCTGCCCCAGCTAATTACCCGGCAGAGCAATTAGCAGCAGGCACACGAGGAGGGAGAAGGGGGGGCTGTGCTGTGCTGCTCTCCGTGAGGAGCTGCCTGTGAGCTCGGCTGCCCATCCCTCATTAGAGCTGCTTCCCAGCCAGGCAGGAGGAAGCGATTTTTCAGTGACAGGCAGGTGGCCAGCATGATAAATATTCCTGCTGCCTTGGGCTGCGAGGCTTCCTCGCAGGAGCCTTTTCCTCCTGGCCATTAGGGAGGGCTGGGCTCGGCTCCGTGGTGCTGTGGCTTGTGAGAGGCTCTGCAGGGAGGCCTGGGCTGGGGCTGCCTCCCCTCCCTCCCTCCCTCCCTCCCTCCCCCAGCAGTGTGTGAGTCGCTGTAATAGCCCATTTATTATTATCACTTTGGATTTATATCACCAGCACATCTCGAGGCCCCGGCACAGCTCCAGGCTGGGTTTCCCTGCCTGCCTCTCCTGGTTTGTGCAGCCTGTGCCACGGCTGGAGCGCTTTTCCTCAGGGCTCTTTGGGTCCTGGCTGCTTTCACAGTGCTGGGGCTGCTCTCCCTGTGGGTTTGGGTCCTGCTGTGCTGCTCCAGAGCAAATCCTCCCACCTGGGAAACCTTGGGAGGACAGGGAGTGGCGCAGGATGCAGCAGCAGGGGTTGAGGTTGGAGTTCAGCAGCTGAAATATTGAGGTTGTATCGATCCGAGGGCTGCAGCATTCTGGGGGGGACTGAAAACTCTTCTGTGGCTCTGGGGGAACACAAAACACCCGAGGGCAGGAAGGCAGAGCTGCACCCACCTCTCCCCTGAGCTAGACAATTCCTGCACCCCTTTTTGCTCTTTTGGGGGCTGGAGCTGTTTTGGGGGCTGGAGCTGTTTTGGGGGCTGGAGCTGTTTTGGGAGCTGGAGCTGTTTTGGG
>VWZS01008568.1:152170-162563 GCA_013397075.1 Rhabdornis inornatus
AAAAAGGCAAGTTCCCGTCCATGTTTACTTTGTCGGATGGTACAGAGCCACCCTGGGCTGGCACAGGGGGCTGGCAGTGCCCAGCAGAGGGGACTGTCCCCATGCCCCAGCCCTGCAGAGGTGGCTTTTCCCATGGGATGTTTTTTCCAAGAGCAGCAGCGATGCTCTGGGGGGAGGGAGGGGGGTCCCAGCCCCCCCCTGCTTGCCCCCAGCCTCAATTCCTGCAGCTGGGGTTGGGTTGATTTGAAGCCTTGTTCCAGAGGTGGATGTTTTATTATTATTATTATTATTATTGTTATTATTATTGCACATTCTGGCCTGCTGGGCACCACGAGACACAGCCCTGGCAGCAGGGGAGGGGGGGCCAGGCTGCAAACAATGGCAAAAACAAAAGAGTTTTTACTACTGTGAATGAGCTGGGAACTCCTGGGGGTGACCTCCTGTGACTTGTACAGTTGTGAACAACAATCACATGTGGTACTTTTCTCTCCCTCTCTCTCTCTCTCTCTCCCCCCCTCCCCATCCCCGTTTTTTTTTTGGGGGTTTGTTTTTTGTTTAAACGTTGCACGTGCTGCCGTTTTTCTTACAGAATAGCTTTGGTGGTACTTTAGCTTCTTTATATTGTAAAAAAAGGAAAAAAAAAAAATCATTATCCATCACATCATGATAAAAATGCTTTCCAGCAATCAATTTAAATAAAAAAGAAAAACACTTAATTTACAAATGGTACCTGGCTTTACCCAAGCAGTCTCTGTCCTTCCTTTGCTGGGTGCCCACCTGGGCCAGGTGAGCAGAGCTGCCACATTCCTGCCTGGAATCCAAGCCCGGGGTTGGTTCCCAGCACTTGGCCCAGCTAAGTCAGAGCCAGGAGAAAAAGGGAATTCCTTTCTCCTTGGGAAGGACAGGTAAGTTAAAATCTTTCACAAAGTGAGAATCTTTTCTTGACAGTTAAGGTGGTGCAGTTCTCACCTGGGCAGTGTTTCCTACGTGATCATTTTGCCTTTCTTTATTCCTTCATGCTTGCACAACATCCCCAACCCAAGAAATTTGAATTTAAAGTTTCCTTCTGCAGCACTCTTAGAGCAGCTTGAACTGATCAAGGCTTCCATGGAAGCTACAAAGCTCTGGAAGAGTCTGGGCAGTCTTTTAGGCTTTTTTTGGGCACCAGGGAGGTTTGGTGAGGGCCCCAGAGCTAAACCTGGGGTGGCTGCTGGGGCAGAGAGGAGGAACCTTGGACAAAAACCTCGTCCTTGCCTCGCTCAGCTCACTTAGCAGGAGCTGGAAGTGAACCCTGTGCTATTGAAAGCAGCAGATTTTAATCAGGGGCTTTTATTCCCTCTGCTGAGCAGTTCTTACTGGCTTTGAGTGGGCCATGGTTTTATTGGTACCAAAACCAGAACTGGTAGAAAAAGCTGGAAAAGTCCAGGTTGAGTTGAAAGGTCCAGGTTGAGTTTGAAAGATCCAGGTTGATTTGGAAGGTCCAGGCTGAGTATCAAAGGTCCAGGTTGAGTTTGAAAGGTCCAGGTTGAGTTAAAAAGTCCAGGCTGAGTTGAGAATTCCAGGCTGAATTTCAAAGGTCCAGGTTGAGTTTGAAAGATCCAGGTTGAGTTTCAAAGGTCCAGGTTGAGTTTGAAAGGTCCAGGTTGAGTTTCAAAGGTCCAGGTTGAGTTTGAAAGATCCAGGTTGAATTTCAAAGGTCCAGGTTGAGTTTCAAAGGTCCAGGTGGTGCCACCAAGGGGGTGCTGGGTGGCACCTGGGGCTGGTGCCACCTGTGCCCCTGGCCTTGGCAGCAGCTCTGGGTGCTCAGTCCTCATCAGAAAATTCCAGGTCCTGCACCAGATCCTCCCCACCCTGTGCCAGCTGCTCCAGGTCGGAGCGGGACAGGCCCCGGGGGCAGCTCCTCCTGTGCTGGGAATCCCGGGAATCCTGAGCTCCTTCCCTGCCTTCCTCTGCTGGGGGAAAGGAGAGGTGTCAATAATCCTGCCTGCTGGATTATTACTAATTAATTAGTTAGTTACTCATTAATGCCAGACACTCATTAATTCCAGAGAGCTCTGCAGGGGTGGGACAGCAGCAGTGCCTGGGGGAGGCTCAGCCCCACTCGAGGCTGGAACAGCAAAGGAAATTTGAGGAAATTCGGGGAAATTTGGGGGCACAGGATGGGCACTGCTTCCAGCAGGGTCTGGGCACACATTTCCCACTGCAGGGACCCCAAGACACAGGGCTTGGGCAGCTCTCCAGCACGGAAAGGGTTACTCTGTGCCCACAGGGCTCAGGTGAGAGGCGAGGGCACCCTGTGGGTGTCACCTGCAGGGCTCAGAGAGGTGGGGGCACCCTGTGGGTGTCACCTGCAGGGCTCAGAGAGGTGAGGGCACCCGTGGGTGTCACCTCAGAGCCTCCTTGAGCTCCAGGCAGGGCTCCTGAACCCCTCTGGGCTGCAGGAGACCCCTGAGAAGAGACCAAAGTGCTGCAGGAATTCCAAACTCACCCTCTGACTCGCTGTCCTCTTCCAGTTCTTCCTCGTCCTCCTCCACCTCGTAATTTCCTTCTTCATCATCCTCCTCCTCCCCAAACTCCTTGCTGCTGGCTTCTGAGCTGTCATCTGAGGCCTGCCTGGCTCTGCCTTTGCCTGGAAGGGTTTGCAGGGTGTGAGCACAGAGCTCAGGAGTGCCAGACACACTGAAGGGGAGATTTCTCCAAATTTCACACAAAAATCCTCCCAAAAGTCACCTCCCTTTGCTCCAAAGGCCCAGCACCTCTTTATGAGCCATTCCCAATTCCCGGCTTTCCTTTTCAGTTGGAAAACACAGGAGTGCTGCACCTCTCCAGCTCCTGGTTCTTTCCTGCTCAGAGATTCCCAAACTGGATTCTCTCCCCTCTTCAGCCCTTGCAGAGACCCCAGCCAGGGATTCTTCCCTGCCTGACAAACATTTCCCATTCCAGGGGAAAGCTCATCCTGATGTGATGGAATTCCTGAATCCAGCTCCTTTCCTGCTGCCCTGAGGGGATTTTGGGGTGTGATCCTGCTGAAATTCCTGCACCAGCAGCAGGAACCTCCACAGCTCTAAAAAGGAACTGGAGATTCCCTTCCCCTCCTGCTGCACACACCCAGGACATCCCAAACATCCCAAAGCACAGAAGGAACACCCAGATCTATCCCTAAACTCTGTGCTGAACTTCCCAGGCAGGTTGCACAATTTACTGTGGCCCTCTCGTGGTCACAGCCCAGGTGACATCAGCCCCTGCTCTCCAGGGATTCCTGGCTTGTTGGGAACGCTTGGAACATCAGTGAGGATAAAATAAATAAATCAGAAGTGCAGCAAGGACAGGATCAAAGTTCCCTGTGCTGGTGACAGCCCCTGCCATGCTCAGAACCTGCACAGGGCTCTGCTCAGCCAAGCATCCCCTGGGTTTTGGGCTCTGACCTGGTGGGTGACAAAAGGAAGGTGCCAAGGGGAGGAGAGAGTGTGGGGCATGCCCAGGGAAAGAAACACAGGACTGAGGCTTTAAAAAGAGCTGGACTGGGGAGAGAGAAAGATAAAAGTGTCCCAAACACCTTCAGTGCTGCTGCATCCTGTGCTCTGGATCCTCATCAGGGAATCTTTTAAACCCAGCATGAAACCCCCTTAGGGCAGGGCCAAACTGACCCCATCACATGGGATTGGGGACAAGGAGAAAAAATGGGATTGGGGACAAGGAGAATGGGATTGGGGACAAGTAGAAGAAATGGGACTGGGGACAAGGAGAATGGGATTGGGGACAAGGAGAAGAAATGGGATTGTGGAAAAGAAATGGCATTGGGGACAAGGAGAAACGGGATTGGGGACAAGGAGAAACGGGATTGGGGACAAGGAGAAGGCAAGCCCAGCCCCAGCCCTGTACCTTTCACAGAGAATCCACCATTCTCCTCCTCAGAGTCACTGTCCAGCTCGAAGAGATCCTTGAATTCCTTCTTATCCTCCTCCTTCCTCTCATCCTGCTTCCTGCGCTTGATTTCTGGGAAGTTCAAGTCTTCGAGCTGGAAAGAAAACAAAGCCAAGAGTAAGAAGAGCCCTCACTGAGCTTTTAAATGTCAAAGGCTTAAAGGCAGGAGCTTGGCTTTGCCCAGAGCAGCTGGGTCTGTGTGCTGCCAGCCACAGACGGGTGAGGGGTCCCAGGGGTGTGAGACACACACTGAGCTCTGCTGCTGCATCGATCTGCCCCTAATAAACTCCTTCAGCTAATGGAACATCCACTGCTGGCACCTCAGCAGGGAGAGAGATGCAGGGTATCCATGAGGGGCTGGCTGTGGGAGCTCTGCAGGCACCTCTGGGGCAGCACTTCCCTGGTTTTGGGGGCAGATTTGAGGATTTCAGGTGCTGAGGATGCTCAAGGTCTGTCTGCATGCCCTGCCCTGATGGAGATCAATGGGCCAAGAGCCCCTGGAGCAGGCAGCCAATATCAATGCCATTAAGTCTCTCAATTGACACCACCTCAGTGCTCTTTACACCTCTCCGGAGGGGGATTAGGGGGAGGATTTACTTGCAAGGGCTCAGGCCAGCAGGACCAAGATAATCAGAATGCAAATGAAATCCCAAGTGCTCTGTGAGCATCAGCTGCCCCTGCCCTGCCTGGCTGCACTCCCCTCCTGGGAAGCACTCAGGCATTAGCACACATTAGGGCTTGCTTGGAAACACTCAGCCCCAGGGTCAGCACTCATTTGCTCTCCCTGCCACCCCTCAGACCACCCCAAATTGCTCTCCAGGCTGAGCACAGCCCATCCTCCCCCTGGAGCAGCAGCCAGGAGCAGTCTGTGAGCAAAAGCAGAGCCAGCCAGGATGAGGCTGAGCAGAGATGGAGCTGTGCATTTCCAGTGCAGCCAATTCCAGCAATTTCTCCCGGGCTGATGCAGGGTTCTGGTCCCCAGCTGGGCCATATCGATCCTGGAGCTGAGCACTTGGCAGAAATCACCAAGGGATGGGCAGGGATGGGCAGAGGGGCACAAATCATCACCCACCACCACTGGCAGGTAATTTAATTCATCACCTTCCCCCTGCTCTTTGTGCCACACGGAGAGGCCTCTGCCCCTCCCTGTCTGTGCCTTTAAAAACAGCCCAGAGATGCCAGGGAAGGGATTTAGGAAAATGCAGCAGGGGCAGTGATCAGAGACACTGCCAAGGTGCTGAGCCCATGGCTGGCACCTCTCCCAGGCTGGTTATAGGATCCCAGAATGGTTTGGGTAGGAAAGGACCCTAAATCCCCTCCTTTCCATGGGCAGGGACACCTCCCATCCCTCAGAGCCTCATCCAGCCTGGCCTTGGGCACTTCCAGGGATGGGGCAGCCCCAGCCTGGCTGTGCTCCAGCCCCACCACGGGGTGAAAGCATTTTCCATAATTCCCATCGTTTCTGGGGGACAAGGCAGGCTCCTGTCCCGGCAGCAGGGGGCTTTTAGGGGATTCCACATTCCCACAGTGCCCAGGAAAAATCCCCATTTCCAAAGGCAGCTTTGGGTGACACCAGCACGAGCTGTGGTGCTGGATGAGCTGTGCCAGCTCCACCCTTCTGACACCCCACAGATGGGGACCCCCAAAATAAACCCCAAATCTGCTGTGCAGTGATCCCAAAGCACTGAGATTTGCACTGACACAGCCCACAGCCCCTGTGTTCATCACACACAAGCACTAATTAGCTAATTTGGGGGCCAGCCTTTTAATCCCCAGCTAGAGGGTTCCTATCTCACCAAGCTGATTAGTGCCCATCCCATTAAAAACCACTGGGAAAAGCAAATGGAATGGGCAGAAAGGCTCAGAGCTGTTGTGTAAGGCAAGCTGCAGCTCCCAGCCAGGCTGGGTTTCTTTTTTTTCCCTGTTATTACCTTTTTTTCCCCCCAATGGCTGCTAATGGGACATGGATTTTCCCAGCCCTAATGGGCCTCATGGTGTTCCCTCTCCTGCTGGGGCTCACAAAGCTGCATCATTAAGCCACCAGTCCCCACTGAGCCACACAACAGCCCCATTCACCAGCAGAGCTGCCAGGCAGCCTCTTGGACAGCAAACCCCAAATGTGCCTCTGTGAACAGAGCAAACCCCAAATGTGCCTCTGTGAACAGAGCAAACCCCAAATGTGCCTCTCTGAACAGAGCAAACCCCAAATCTGCCTCTGTGAACAGAGCAAACCCCAAATCTGCTCCTCTCTGCAGAGAGCTGCTCCAGCAGCAGGGCCAGGCTGGGGCAGGAGCTTGGCCCNGAGCAAACCCCAAATGTGCCTCTGTGAACAGAGCAAACCCCAAATGTGCCTCTCTGAACAGAGCAAACCCCAAATCTGCCTCTGTGAACAGAGCAAACCCCAAATCTGCTCCTCTCTGCAGAGAGCTGCTCCAGCAGCAGGGCCAGGCTGGGGCAGGAGCTTGGCCCCACTCTGTGCTGTCCCTGTCCCTCAGTCTCTGTCCCGTCCCCATTTGCTGGCTGTCCCCCTGTCCCCATTNTTCCCTGGCTGCACTCCCAGGTGCTTTCTGCCCTCCCTGTGCTCTGTGTCCCCTCTGCAGGGCTGCCCTGGGCAGTTCCAGCCCCTCCTGAGCTGTGGCTGATGCCCAGGCCTGTGCCAGGCTCTGGCAGCTCTCTGCCCTCCTGCTGTTCATGGATTTCTGGAATTGCTGCCCTGCTCCCACTGCAGAACCCCCCAGATCTGTCCTGTGCCCCTGTGACCATCAGTCCCCAGACCCTGCTCCCTCCCACTCCCCATGCAGCTCCTGCTCAGCCTGGGAGCATCCCCTGGGCCAGGAGGTGTGGGGAATCACAGCCTGGGCATTCATGGGCAGGGAAATTCCCAGCACCATCCTGGGTGTCACAGGGTGTGGCTCCAGTTCAGGATTTGTACTCACTCTTTCCTTGCCACTGATTTCCAGCTGGATCTCCTTCTCTCTCAGCTTCTTCCACTGGGTGTAATATTTGGTCAGGGGTGTTCCCTCCTCCTTCACCTGCTTCTCCCACTGTTCCTGTGCAGAAAGGGACACAAATTTAAAGCTTTTCCAGGCAGTTTTCCAATAAACACAAGCATCAAGGGCACAAGGTGAAGACCCTTTCCCAAACCACATTTTCCCAGCTCCTGGGCAGAAATTGGAAACCACAACCCAGAGGCAAGCAGGACTAAATGAATTTAGCCTCAGTTATTTAAGCAGCTGCTGAGTCAGGAGTGGTGGGACTGAGAACTCTCCTCGGGCCAAGCAAAGCCTGGGCACTGCAGGGAGAACAGAGGGAGCCAAGAGCTGAAGTGCCAAGCTGGAAAATGCAATCCTGTGATGCCAAAGGCAGCACAAAGGAGCATCTCTGGGGGTTCAGAGGATGCTGCAGCTCAGGGCAGATCCCCAAATTCCACATGGTGGCCTGGAATGGGAGTTCCCAGACTGCAATTTCTGCCTGCTGGAAGAGGTCTGAGTGTCAGAGCTGCTGGGAACTCCCAGGAGGCTCTCCCAGAATGAGCTCAGTGCCCTCTGGGACCCAGAGTTACTGAACACTCCCTGCTGCTCCAGCTGCAGGGAGAAACAACACAGGGCAAGGCAGTGATGCTGGAATGGAAAAAAATCCCTAAAATGAGACCTGGAGGCAGGAATAAGACAGGGACAGAGCAGAGGATCCATCAGGACAGAATCTGCCTCCTGCTCCTCCAGTGGAGCTCCAGGGTGTCCCCATGTCCCTCAGGAGCCCCAGGCTGTCCCAAAGGAGCCCCAGGCTGTCCCTGTGTCCCCGGGGAGCCCCAGGCTCTGTCCATGTCCCCAAGGACCCCCAGGCTGTCCCCAAGGACCCCCAGGCTGTCCCTGTGTCCCCAAGGAGCCCCAGGCTGTCCCCAAGGAGCCCCAGGCTGTCACTGTGTCCCCAAGGAGCCCCAGGCTGTCCCTGTGTCCCCCAGGACCCCCAGGCTCACCACAGCCCCCGTGCTGGCCACACCAAAGGCTGCTCTCTGCCTCCTGGTGCAGATGTGAGCTGAGTTCTCCTGCACCTTCTCCAGCAGCTGCCGGATGGGTCTGCAGTAGTTGGCAACCTTGCATTCCTTCAGGAAGGATTTCAGCTGGGAAAGGAATAGGAGAGGAAGAATTAAACCCAGCATTCAAACCCAATCCCAGCTGGCACCCCTGAACTTCCCAGGGCTCAAACCCAATCCCAGCTGGCACCCCTGAACTTCCCAGAGGTTAAACCCAATCCCAGCTGGCACCCCTGAATTTCCCAGAGGTTAAANTGAACTTCCCAGAGCTCAAACCCAATCCCAGCTGGCACCCCTGAAATTTCCAAGGCTCAAACCCAATCCCAGCTGGCACCCCTGAACTTCCCAGGGCTCAAATCCACACCAAAAATGACAAAATGAAACTCTGCAGCACCACTGGCCCGCTGTGACACCTCCCAGCCAAGAACTGAGGAGCACTGGATGCTCTTGGTGGCAGGAGGGAAGTGGGGGTGTCCAGGTTGGCTCATGGCTTGAATTCCAGTGCCTCCCCTGCCTGCTCAGAGCCCTCCCCAGCTTCTGCCCGAATCCTGCAGGCCAAGCTCTTGGCTGGAGCCATGGTTAAACACACAAACACTGCACTGACATCTGGTTTGGAGGAACAGACCCAGTGAGGCAGCAGGAAATGGTTAAACCAGGATGGATTTAATGGTTAACCAGCAGGATGGAGATAAATCCATGACTGCCTCATCCAGCCACGGCTCCCAAGGAAGGAAGGAAGGAAGGGAGGGAGGGAGGGAGGGAGGGAGGGAGGATGCCAGGAAAAAAAGGATTCCAGGAAGGATTCCAGGAAAAAAGGAAGGATTCCAGGAAAAAAGGAAGGATTCCAGGAAGAATTCCAGGAAGGAAGGAGATGTTTTGCCCCCTGTAAATGCCACACTGTGGGGAGGTGTCACTGTTAACCAAGAGGTGGCAGTGCCAGCCTGCCCCTCCCTGCTCTCTGAGGGGTGCTTGCTGCAGGATCTCTCCTTTCAGGAGCAGCAGGGGCTTCCCTGGTCCCTCTCCCTCCCAGCTGCCATCCCAGCAGCAGCTCAGAAAAATGGGAATTCACACCCAAGACCTTCCCTGCTTCCCCCAAAGCACAAAGAAACCATCAGCACAACAATTCTTCTGCTGCCGAAGCCTGTCCTGCCCTCAGCCCCCTCCTTCCTAAAATATTTATTTTTTATAGGTGCTGCATATTTATCTCCACTGAGAGATGCATTTGTCATTCGATTTATCTCACTTGATCCCCCAGCTGCAGCCCCAGATCCATTCCATCCTCTGCCACATCCATTATCATTTTTCTTCCCCTGCAGAAGTGTCACCAGAAATCCTGCAGAACCCTGGGCTCTGTCAGGGCAGTCTGGAGCTGTGTGTTCCCTCTCACAGCCCCATCTCTGCCTGCCACAGAATTAATAAATGAACCCTAATGAGATCCCAGCCCTGTGTGGAGAGGCAGGGACACAAACCAGGGAGGGAGAAGAACGTGAAAGACATTGAGGGGGAAAAAACCAGAGTCTGTGTGTGCTTTTCCCTACTCTGTCACACAGAACAATCAGATCTTTGCAGAATAAAAGCAATCAGAACACCAATGTGTGTGTGGGGATGGCTTTGAGCTTCACATCCCAGCCCTGTCATTACTGGGGCTCACTCTGTCCCACTGCCAGCAGAGACCACAGAGCAAAACCCCAGCTCCTCTTACTGGAAGTGAAGCAGGGCAGCCAAACCCTGCCCAGTGCCCTGCTCACACCAGGAACATTTCCCTGGGCACGCAGGGAGCAGCAGGATTGGTGCTGGCAGGGCCAGGGCAGCACCTCCTTGCCCTTCTGGCTCCCTGCGAGCCAAAGCTGGCTCCTGCCAGCCCCTGCCTCAGTGCCAGCTTTGCCCCTCCAGCCTCCCACCTGTGCTCTGTGCTGCCTGCCAGGGGCTGGGGGAGGGAGGAAGGGGCTCTTGCCCCCCTCCCAGCCCCTGCAGGCAGTGACCACCGTGGGGTCAGCCCTGGGCCAGCAGCAGCAGCAGCAGCTGCAGCTTTGAAGTGTGTCCCATCCCCGCTGGCCCTCCTCTCCTTTCATCTGCCGGGTGCTTCCTGCCTTCCAGGCAGAGAATTTGGGAAGCTGAGTCTGGAAAAAGCTCAGCCCAGCTTCCCTCAGAGTGGCTGACCAGAGCAGGAGGAGGAAGAGGAGGAGGAGGGACACAGCTCCTGCCAGCTGGAACAGCCCAGCCCCGGGGCTGGGAGAGGCATGAGCTCAGCAGGGAGGGAGGCTCGGCACAGATGGAGCTCACAGTGGGCTGGAAGCTCTCCAGGACAAAAGGCTCACCCCACACGGGGATTTTGGGAAGCCAAACCCAGCCCCCAGCCCGGCAGACGCCACGAGGCTGAGGGCAGTGGCAGCCAAGCAGGAATCTGAGAGCATCAATCCTCAATCCTCAATCCTC
>VWZS01008570.1:0-11199 GCA_013397075.1 Rhabdornis inornatus
AATTGGAGAGATGGATTTGATGGGTGAATTGTTACATAGATAAGAAATTGGTGGCATCCAGAGGGTAGTGGTCAACAACTCAGAGTTCCAACAGATATCGGTGACCAGTGATCCCTCGGGGGCCTGTACTGGGACCAGTGTTATTTCATAGATGAAGTGCACCCTCATCAAATTTGCAGATGACACCAAACTGAGTGGCAAGGTTGACATTCCTGAAGGACAGGATGCCAACCAGAAGCAGCTGTACAAGCTCCAGAAGTGCGCCCATGTCATGAGGATTAACAAGGCCAAGTGCAAGGTGCTGCACCGGGGTGAGGACAACCCCCAGTTCTGGCACAGGCTGGGAATGAACAGATGGACAGCAGCCCTGTGAGAAGGACTTGAGGGTGCTGGTGGGTGAGAGCTGGACACGACCCAGCCATGGGCACTCCCAGCCCAGAAAGCCAAACGTGTCCTGGGCTGCATCCAAAGCAGTGTGGGCAGCAGGGGAGGGAGGGGATTCTGCCCCTCTGCTCTGCTCTGGTGAGACCCCAGCTGGAACCCTGCATCCAGCTCTGGGGTCCCAGCACAGGAAGGACACAGAACTGCTAGAGTGAGTCCAGAGCAGGGACACCAAGATGATCAGAGGGATGGAGCACCTCTCCCATAAGGAAAGGCAGAGAGAATTGGGATCGTCCAGCTTGGAGAAGAGAAGGCATCTAATTGTAGCCTTCCAGTACCAGAGGGGAGCTTACAAGAGAGCTGGAGAGGGACATCTCAAAAGTCCCTCTCTAAGGACTTTAGGAATAAATAAAGGCGTGTATTGTCAGAACAAGGAGGAAACAGCTTCAGACTGAAAGAGAGTATGTTTAGATTGGATATTACGAAAAAAAAATCTATTCTGTGAGGGTGATGAGGCACTGAAAAAAGTCACCCAGAGATGCTAGGGATGCCCCAGTCCTGGATGTGTTCATGGTCAGGCTGGATGGGACTTTAAGCAAATTGGTCAAATGAAAGGTTTCCCTGCACATGGCAGAAGAGTTAGATGATCTTTAAGATTCCTTCCAACCCAAACCAATGCTTTGATTCTATGATATGATTCATTTCTCCTGTCTGTTCAGGTCCCTATAGATGGCAGTGTAATGACTGTTTCCACAGCTTGGTGTCAGGTGTGAACTTGACATCTCTTGACAACACTGCTCTCTGTCACCTTCTCATGATCTCCAAAAACATGCTCTGTGCCCAGGTCCCAGGAGAGGCCCTGTAATACTCTTCCCATTATGGACGTCCAGGCAGAGCTCAAGTATGACCCATTAACCCTACCTGCTGAGCTCAACCATCCAACACGTTTTTTACCTATGTAGTTCTCCACCCATGTGGAACCATAACGTTCCACTTTGGATATAAGAATATTGTGGGAGACCAAGTCATAAACCTTGCTGAAGTCAAGGTTACACTACTGTCTCCTCCTACACAGATCTACCTACTCACTCTTTCTGCCACCATAAAAAGTTATATTACGCTTTCTTTGGTCTCAATTATTTCTACTGTTTCTCCTTGAGAAGGTCAAATCCTTCCGATCATAACTACTTTTATATCCACAACACAGAAAGGAGAGTAAAGTAAGAGCAGTAGAAACTAGAAGATGCTAAGAGTAGTAGAAACTAGAAGACGCTAAGAAATTTTAGAACTTCACTGTTGGTCTACAGGATGAGGATTTATTACACAAGAGATTTATTACACCAGCTTATTACACACTTCACCAAAATACAGATAAATCAGAGACAGGAACAAAAATTTTAACTATCCTTTCTTGTCTCTCATTGCTTAATGCAGGTAGCTGGATGTTGTTTTGAGCAGTGGAGATTCTCAGTACAAAGCTGGGATCAAGGACCCAGTCAGGCAAGTTGAGATGCAGACAGCATACATCTATACATATAAAATCCAAAGTGATAGCCTCCTTTCTCATCCCAAACTACTCCATCCATAATACTATATCCAACATAGTAAGTCGAAGAAACAGAGGCATTCCAGAGACTAGCAACATAGAAACATCTATGTGTGCGAACTTTTTCCAAACTAGCAACAAGAAGGTTAAGTGAACAAAGGACAAAACCCCCTTGTGCTATGGAGGAGGGAGACTTGGCAGAACCCCCTATCTTTTCTCATGAAATCAGAGATGTTGAGCGTAGAAGGCAAAACCTATGGCAAGTAATTTTCTTCTGACAACGCATCATCACAAATCTTCTTGAGGTGGAGCTTTGTGTGCTCTAAAATGGTATATCATGGGATAGCAAAACCTTCCAGATCAATGTCATAGCAAAAAACTAGAGGTCTTACCTCTGAGTCCAGAGAAGGGCAACGAAGATGGAGAAGGGGCTGGAGCACAAGTCTTACAAGGGGCGGCCGAGGGAGCTGCGGCTGTTCAGCCGGAGAAACGGACGCTCGGGGGTGACATTACCCAGTGCCACTCTCCACAATTCCCTGAGAGGAGGTTGTAGCCAGGTGGGGGTCGGTCTCTTCTCCGAGGCAGCGAGAGACAGGAGAGAGAACACGTGCTCAGGGGGACGTTTAGGATGGACGCTAGGAGGAGTTTCTTTTCAGAACGCGGGGTTAGAACCGGGCCGGGCTGCCCGGGCAGGCGGCGGGGCCCGTGCGGCCCGAGGGTGCTGAGGGACGGCCCGGGCACGGCGTTGAGGGCGCGGCCGGCANGGGGGCTGGCCGGCTACCAGTGCGAGGGTAAGGGGCTCCCGGGGCGGCGGCCGCCGCGGGCGTGCGGGACCTGCCGGGGACGCGTCCGGGGCGACGGGAGGGGGGAGGAAAAATTGCCTAAACCCACTGCTGATAAAAACTCTATTCGTAATTAGTATCAACAGACTGAAATCTAACCTAAAAATGTAATGCAAAACCACGGTACTGAAACACAGTAATAAAAATAGTGCATTCCATCGCAAAAAGAAGTATCTAATGGTAGTAATCAAAATTCTAGTGGTAACAATATTCTAATAATAACTGTCGTAAATTGCAAAAATTAAGTCTGAAAACTACAGTAGTGCTGAAAAAATTCTGCTTCTATTAAAAATTGTAGGAATAAATTCTAGTGATAATAATTCCTAACAAAAATAACATAAAATTGGGGATGTGTCGCTGCTCACTCCTGTGTGGTGACACCGGTGTGTGCTGTGACCCAGCAGTGCCCCAGACCATCCTGGGCTAGACACGCTGTGAGCAAGCACCAAGCACCCCGGCAGCTCACAGTGGATCCATCCCAGGGGCACCCTTACCTGCTGAAATGCCTGAGCCCATATAGAATCTGAGACCTGTGTGGAGTTTGAACCTTTTAAACCTTGGCTCACGCCAGGAAGGGGAGAAGGAATTGCTAGGTTTCCTTGCTGGCCTACCGGCCTGAGGTTCTTGGAAGGGATAAAAATTGTAGCTTATTCTGATGCAGCAAAATCCAGTGGTGTCATAGCAAAAATTTGAGTGGTTCTCTGTGGCCCTCTTTAAAGGAAAACAAACACCACCACCAACAAAACAGCATAAAACGTGATGTCTTCATGAGCATATGCAGTCCAGCTGGCTTGGGTTGCAGCTCCCAGGCCAGGTCCAAAGAGTCAGGTTTTACACGAGCCTCATTGTTTGGGTGGGCGTCAAGCAAGGCTGTAGGTGTAGAACAAGTATCCTGCACTTCTTGTAATAGTAGCTCTGGCCTTTTGTCATTGCCAGGGGTAAAGAGAGTGCAGGATTAAGTTAGGTAGCAATCATGTTCCTGTGTAGTGCAAAACAAGTCTTGCAAAGATAGTTTTATATTTGCTTGAAAGTTTTCTGAGCAAAGTGTTATTCTGTCTGTGTAGCATAAGGTCACTGCTCGTCCTAATTAGTAAAAAAGCCTCAAACTCCCATGATGATTTCTTTCATTTTGAAAATGCACAAAGTCAGTCTTCTATCACTGACTTAAAAACCAGCAAATTTTTGGAGTCATAAAGCTGGGCATTCAGGTGCCAGTTTGTCAGTTAAAGATCAGATTAGTTTTGGTAATGCTAGCAAAATGTGAAAGGACCAGAATATCCAGATTGTCTCACTTTTTTTCCTGCTCACATATAACATACTTAAAGGTAGTGTATTGCTGCAAGTTGCATTTAGGATTTTTTCCGCTGCAGTTGGTGTTCTTGGCTTTTTCAGCAGAATTCTAGATAAGCAATCTTAGCACCACTGTCTAAGGACTGTGTGCTGATGAGGCACTTCAAGCTGCATAGTTAAAATATCTCTTAAAACTATATCTGGAAACTTCACCCCAAACAAGTTACCTCTGTGAGGGGTAATGTGAGAGAGAGGAAATTCTCTGTTTTCATTAGTTCTAACATTCTCTGTTCAGAGTGTGTAGGAAAATCCTGTAATGGAACCTGGCACATCAGTGTCTCCTCTGGGTGAAGAATAATAATTAATTTTTTTTGTTTGCTTGTTTGTTTTTGTTTGTCTGTTGTCCTTTCGTCTGTTTTCAGCTAGCTATGCTTCGAGTCATGTTTGTCTTTCCAGCAACTTGCTGCTAAAGAGCAAATCTCAGAACCACCTGATGGGTCACTTGCTCATATGTCTGCTGTTGTCAAGTTCCAAGTTATTTAATAAATGCTAATATGATTTCTTAAACAATATTTCAAGTAAATTCCATATAATAGTTACCTCCTTGTCACATTTACCTTGACTAATGGAGTTTGATCATTGCACTTTAGAAAGTGATAGAAGGAGTGCCAGGCTGTTAAAACAGAAAAGTAACCCACCCAGCTATTAGAGAAGGAAACTTTGCTGTAGACTTGAAAAACATGATAGATAATTGCTACCTCCTTTTTCTTCTCTGCAGAGAGTCTAGGTTTGCAGGTGTAATTGCAGCTATCTTTGGACTCCATTTAATAAACCACCTACAGACTTCAACATGAAGCCGTCGAGAGGCCTTCTTCTAAGTGGATTTGCAGTGGTTGCTCTTCCAGATCTGTAGGTTCAGATGCTCAGTCTCCTAATGCTGTTTGTTTTGACATTCCCTGAAGATGTTTATTACTAAAACAAAAAGCTTCCAATCTTTGAAGGAACCAAGCATGCTCATGGTGTGACTCCGCTAGTAATTGAAAGGAAAGGAGAAAAAAAAGAGAAACAAACCAAAATAGCCCACCTCTTATCTGTTGTTAGTTTGGGTAGTTGTACCGCCCAAATTACCTGTATTTTGTGTTTTAGTTGTGATTAAACCTTTAGACCCTTGGAGAATGGCATCTTCTATGTGTGAATGATCAAGTTTGTGGAGTTTTTCTGTAAACTTATCAACTACTCAGTAAAGTGGCATGTGTCCATGTGGCTTACATAGCTGTGTAGCAAAAGTACAAGGAAATAGAATGAATTCTCAAAACATTTCTGGTAGTGGAGGCCAAGATGATCCTTAGGTTTTCTCTGTGAATTCCAAAAAGTACATGGGAGATGCTCTGGTGGTCTCCATACAAGGCACAAGGTGTCCTGCATCTAATCTGATTGTTTAAAAGTAACATACTGTTTCCCACTCCAATTCAGGGCCAGACCACTGTCACCAGCACTTTGTATGGGATTGAAGGTACTCCAGGGGAGAATTGCAGCTCTCTTGTTTGGATTGGCAAGGTATTTTAACAAGTCAAATTTTATAGGGAATGCAGTAGTCTTCCTATGTGGAAAAGGTGTCCAGTTGGATCTGAAGATGTCACTGTATTAAGCTTCTGTTCCACATATGTTTATTGCATTATCAGTAATATTACCAATAACCAGGCTTGCATCTGTGGTTTATTCACATGTCCTCCCTGCCCCAACAAATCTGTTTTCTGTAAACCTTTTGTAAAGAACTATTTTTCTCACAACTTTGCTATTTGTAGCTGTGACTTCCTGTGATAAGTGTGTTTGTGTGTGTGACAGAATAAGTGAAGCTTGAGTTGTAGCATGAAAAACTGCTCTCTTATATTGCTCTTGCTTTCCTAGGCATGGTCATTTCAGGTTTGAGTGGATTTAAATTTCCTCAGGCTTGGCAAAGAAGTGGCAGTGTAAGTGACTGAGGTTTTGTGCCTGTGTGTATATGCATCTTGAAAATGAAAAATACTAGATATGTGAAGTCTGTATAAGAAGTCTGTATAAGAGAGCTCTTACTGGTAGTTCACAGAAGGACCAATTTCATATGCTAAAAGGTGGCTAGTAGATATTTTATACTGGAGTTTGGGATTAGTTTTAGCCAACAATAAATATATTTATATTCACANTGGGATGGGGTATGTAAATTATTTTCTTTTTAGGTTTCTAAGCAACACTTCCAAACTTATTCCAAGATGTATTAAGCTTTGTTTCTCTTAATCTGATTTAAATGTTGGCTGACAACAGCACAGCTTTTCCAGAATAAAATGTAAACAGTGGATCTGAATTATATTTATGCCATAAATCTTAGATTTGGCAAGACAGCCAAAAAGCTGTTGTGATTTATACAGGCATGTCCCAGATAAGAACAAGCCGTGTTGTTCCTTTTTGATTTAGGAGAGCCTGGCGATGTTCAGACAGCATTTGCAGCAGTCTTCAGATGCATATTTTGGACAAATTTTATATGCAGTCTATTAAATTCAAAGGCCATTCTAAGAAAATAGAGTCAGATAGGGAAGGTGTGTTAAAGCTGGAAGTTTGCTAAGATATGGAAGTAGTAGCAGGGAATAAGGGAACAAGGGGCAATATCCTTGGACTCTGATCCTTTCTAGTTCTGTTGTTGAGACAGACATGTGAAACATCCTTCACCCTACAGGTTTCATTCAGACCTGTTTTGAAGGAGTGAGTGATATATGAGATTCCCCCAAGAGTCTTAATGTTTGCAGTTCAAAAGGAAGAACATATTCTTCCTTCTTGTGATGAGCTTTGCTTGCTTTTGGTGCATTTTGAACTAAAAATAAAAGCTGCAAAAAGGTAAAACCACAATACAATTTCACTTCTATCCTCCAATCAGTTTGCGTTTTCAAGACTTTGCTGCATTTATTCTTCAGTGGTTTTCTTGGTGGTGGGACCTTTCTGTGCAGCAAGAAGATGTTTGGTGCTGAAATATTTGAGTGAATGTGACTTTGCTGCATTTAAAACTTAGATGGAACAAACAAAGACTGTCAAAAAAGTAAAAAATAAAACCACACTCCCTAGAAAATTCTACAAAAGAAAACCTTACACAGAAACTTGGCTCAGTTCAGCTGATATACATGTTGAGAAAAACGTTTGAAGCATTGACTGACACATTGGAAAATGCAACTTACTGGTCTGGATTTGAAGGATAATCCATTTTGTGCTGAAGAGAATTCATGCTTTTCTTTTCCCTGCCTCCTTCTGACAGTGCCTCAGAGGAAAATATCACTGTCACCATCAGGGATGCAGAGAAAAGGACAATGTGCTTTGTGAGAATGCACACAGCTTTTGTAGCTGGAAGCTATAGTTTGTGTTGATAGCATTAGCCCAGATTTCAGTCCAGAAACTCAATTAGATAGTAAATAACTTACTGCAGAAAGTGCTAAAGCCTGTAATCCAATACCAAGCTTTGCACAGCACTTTAATATATCATCTGTGTTACTGCCTCAGTCTGGCTCGTTGAGCAGTGACAAAAGCACTAAGGAAGGTGCTCATCAACCCGTCATGGTGTGAAGTGGCTGCGGCTGGTGCTCTGCAGGTTCTCTTTCTAGATGATCATTTATCAAGAATATCTTAGACATAATATATTCAGGTGTTTCTCAGCCATCCTCGAGGGTAGTTCCCTGGGCTCCTTTTAATCTTGCATGGAATTCTCCAGTCTTCTAGTAAGTTTCCCACAGACCGTAGTTCTTGCAGTCCTGTGCTAAGGGTCTAAAAAGATTTTATGCTTTCTTGCCCTTGTGTAGGAGATAAATGCCTGGCTGGTTTCCTTGTGGTAAACAAACGGCAGTAAACTCTAAGGCTTTCTTCATAAAACTGAGCCTTTTAACACCATTTTGTTTAAAACTTGTGCAGCGTTTCAGTCAGAAGTGACATTAGTGTTTAATGGGTAGAGAAACAGTTGCATGTTCCGATTTTCGGTGACAATTATGTGCTTTTGCTGGGTATTAATGCAGTTCCTACTTCAGGTTTGCGTTCTTTTTGGAAACCAGTACATTGCAATAACACTTCCCCTTGCTCTAGAGATGGCATAGATTCCTTCTTTATAGGTGTAGGAGTCTGTATTAACATGGTTTGCAGTGCACATCTCTGTAGGGTTACTCACTCCCCTTTCAGTTTAGCGCTCAGCAGTTTTTTCTGGTGGTGATGTTAGTTGTATTTCAATGTTAGTTAATAGTCTGCGTTTTCCATGTGAAATAACCCCGTTAAGCAATCGCTTTCCATTCACAATTGCTTTACAGCAGGGACCCTGCTATGTTTAGTGCTAATTAATTAACTAGTTGTAATTGTAGCTCAAGGTGGAGCCTCCTCCATTTACTGCCAGTGGGAATGGCATACAAGATTTTTAGTTTCCATTTTCCTCTGGTCAGTTTGTAACAAATGTTTCTGTTCATTCCACCCACCACCACCTATACTGGGAATTATAAATCCAGGGATGAGAAGTTTTGCCTCATTCTTTTGGTGGGTTCCCTCTGGACACAGTGCCTTTGCTGGTCTATTTTCTCTTTTTTTGATTACTTGCTGTTTATAACTTGTCTATAATATTGCTTTGCTTTGTAGTATTCCTTAGAAAGCCGGTTCTCTTCCCGATTTTGAAGCACCCTTCTCAGGTGGAAGCTCTAACTTTTCATTGAACCACGCTGTCCCTGGACGACCTTTACTTTTTGGTTATGTCACTAGTTTCTCCCAGAGGTGTTTCTAATTCTAAATTTCATTAGCTCAAACTGACTTCCTTCTGGGCTGCTTGTTTCTTAATTAGATCCATCCTGAGCTGTCTCTTGAAAGTACCTTTGGTGAAACTGCTTTTGCAACACTTACAGAAAACAGGTGACTAAGTTCCTTGAATATGTTTAATTTGACTCAGCTCCAGTGGGGAAATAGCAGATTGCATGTATAGTATTTACACCTTTCTAAAGGATTAAACAGCACATGCTGATCAGCTCCTGTTCTTTCTGCGTTTTTTTCCCCCCTCCACCCTTTTTATTTAATGGTAATTTCCAGTTTGTGAGAAGCCTGTTAGGAAACACTCCCAAGCAGAGGGTGAAACCTACTGTGAATATATCACAGTGTGATAAGGAACATGTTGGAAGCACACTTCATTTTTTTCTAAGTGTGCTACTACGTATTCTTCCTTATTGTTGCCTACTGTTGTCTCACTTGTGGCTGTTTGTTATTCGGTAGAGTACAGTCAACCCCTCATTTCACTTCCTGTTCTTAAATATTTTTATTTCTTTGGCTCAAGAAGAATGGGGGTGGGGTGTGTGTATATTCATACATATATATTCACATGTATTTATGTGACTTTGTTGCTTTCTTTCCAGCTTAAAATTGAATATCAGTGATTTACTTGGAAATATGTTTAGGATTATTAATGTGATGTGCTGGTATCACGCACCTGCTTGGCTTCTTTTTAAATACCAGTTGCATGATATAATTGTCATAGCACTTACTATTGTAAAAATAACATTGTTTAAGATCTAAAACAACTAACAGAATAAACAGTGCTGTACGTGACCACAATTTCATCCATCCCTCAAGGTTTTACATACGCAATAGTGCTGGAGGCATTCTAAATATTTAACTAAACAGATTTTCTTGTTAGAGATTATTGAATATAGAATAATTTGAACTTTAGTGGTTAAAATAGGAGCATTGTGTTCTGCAGTGTAGTATTAGGTTATGGCGGCTAGGAAATACGACATCCAGTTTAAGTGCGAGAATGCATAGGAAAAATCTCAGTTCCTCATTGCTTTTCTTTCTGCTTGGCAGATTTTGTCACTTTTTAGTGTCTTGGTTTGTCATGCTATAGTTCAGGAAGTGAGTCTTTCCTTTTTGTGCAATACTTTCCCTGCAGAATGTGAAAATAATAACTGGTACACCTTGTTAACCAGTGAAGATAAGAAATAATCCACTGACTAGTTCCTTAAGCAGTTCAAGCAAAAATACTTCCTCAGAGCTGGAATCATTATGTGGCTGGGATCTTTGCCTGGGATCATTATAAATACAAGGAAATTGGTAAGATTCCCCTAAGCATGAAGATGGCAGGAGGGAAAGCTCTGAACATAAAGTGAAAAAACTGATCATATTTGAGACTGTGGACGCTTTATTTCAGAATAAAAAAGGCTTTTTGTGAGATGACAGATTTTCTTCAGAATCTAGTTAGGATGGCAGAGTGAGTGTAAATCATCACACATACAAATTTGCATGGGAAACTGATTAGGACTAGCAATTCTGGAATGTATCTGCTGTATAAAAAGAATCCCTTAGAATTAAAACGAATGTGTGGGCTGAGCAACAGCCTAGGAGAGACTGCTTTTTCACATTCAACCTCTTCTCAAAACAGTACTGGTAAAGAGGACTAGAAAAGCTGATTTAGAAATTTTTGGATATTCACAAATATTCATATAATTTAAAACTCTGGAGACAGTTTTGCAAGTTGCTGCCCAGATTTTGGGTGGATGCTGTTGGATGTCCCAGTGGCATAGTACAGCACCGGAATAGTTGTGCCTGGCAGGTGTGCACGTGAATTATGAGCAGAGTGTCTGCCCTCACTGCTTACAGTTGTCATTGGTAGTAATGGCAGCCCTTCCAAAAAGGAATCGCAATCCCTTTGTCCCAGAAGGGGTTGAAAATGGTGCTTGCAATTACGTTTGATGCTCCAGCTCTCTGTTTGGATGCTGAGCAGACTTAACTCTGTAAACAGAAGATGCTCAGTGAGAAACCAAACGGGTGATCCAAGATGAGGAGGTGTGAAAGAGGAGCTATAACTTTAATAAAAAGGAACCTAAAATATTCCTATTCCAATTTCTGTGCAGAAATCAAGTACAGACTTACATGCTCCTTGTGAAGAAGTTAACTAACAGCAGCTGGGACTATTAGGCCTTGGTTGCCAAATCCATTTTTTAAAAGAATAGGCTGAAGTAGAAGGTAAAAATACTATCATGTTAAAAATACTATTCAGAACAGCCAAATATCATTGTGTCCATTTTGGTTTTGACCTCTGTTATTTTGCTCCTGTTAAATTCTCTTTGCTCCAGAAGAGCTTCTGTTTGGCAAATGCCTAGAGAT